>JAAAKG020002684.1:0-21701 GCA_010014905.2 Druon quercuslanigerum | reverse complement strand
ATAGAAGGACATCCACGAAGTTAATTGATGCATTTTAACTAACAAAATTTGTTTTGGAACAAATATTCTGTTCAAATATCATATAATATGGTTCAAAATTTCAGATCTCAAAGCGAAAGTCGAGCCCAGCAGCAGCGGATTTCCACAATGTACCACGACGCCGCCTTTTGCATGGAAACGACTGCAATTCAGTCGGCCTTCGACAATGGAGTGGCGTTCTGCAGTCTTATGTAAGCGAGATTCGAGATGCTGAATAAAAAATGAAAAAATCGGCTTAAACTCCGGAATAACTCATGGAGATACTTTTTTCTACTTCGAGAAAATTTTACTCGAGCCATAGACACAAGACGGTATCACAATCGATCAAATTATAGATAAGACACATGTGACTCGATTTTTTACCCTGAAATTATATTCATCTTCCAGTTTTAAAACTATAATTATATTTGTTAGTTTTTCATCCTAATTTTTGTCTAATAATAGAGAATTTCGGGGAACCAGTTTTATAGTTTTTGTTGATAAGACTGTTTAAAATTTATTTAATTTGTATCTATAATATTAATGGCATAGTGTCTACTTTTATAATTAGTGTTATGAGTTTGCGGAGATAATTCATATCAGTGTTTGAATGGAACTGAAATGGAATTGAGTAGAAGCACAAAATAATTTTTGGCTCTTTCTAAGAGATACTTTCTCATGAAGGAAATGTATCTTTTGGATAAGTTCTTCCATTGTGCCATCAAAGAGTTTTCATTAAATACAATAAAAATGATACGCACATTTATTGCTAATGGAACTGAATTTGCATACTTTTAATTCTTGTGTAACTTACAGAAAAGTTATTAGTTTTTGAAAATACATCTAATCTTACAAAATAAGAGGATGAATTATTATTTCGGAGGCAAAGAATCGCTCACAAAGTTATCATTTTTGCGCAATGTTACGCAGAGAGAAAGAAAATGTAAAGAAAGTATGAAGAACACGTCATTATTAAAGTTGGCATTTCTAAAATTGTTGACGTAACTAAAGTGTTTTAACTTTGAGAGCGAAACACTGAAAAGCAGAATTTTTTGTTCAAGCATAAATTATATAATATACTGGCATTAAAATTACAGTTTTCTGTTACTGGAAAAGAGTTAAATATTTCTCAAATATTGCAATGAGTGAATTTTTAAATAGAGCTGTGGTTGTTGTTTGTTATTGTTCTCTGTTGATGCGTTAAATATTGCACATCAATAATTACGTGTATAAAGACTGAAACAAAAATCACGGAAAAACAAAATCTTGGCTCTGTGGAAATTTGTTTTTCAATGACATTTCAAATGTACGTGGCAATCGGCATCACAGGCATTACAAAAATGGATTAATGCTACAAACTCTAAAATTAAATTAATTAAACAATTATATAAAGTATACTTGTACTAGTAATGTATAAATGTATATTGATTTCATTTAACACCAATAAGAAGAATGCAGAAAGAATGATACATTACTAAAAAAATGTTGAAAAAAAATTGTTGGTTGAAGAAAACAGTTTTCAGTGTGACGTTCTCGGGCCACAAGGGCCATTCTCCAATCTTAGCCTGTCATGAAGTGTCAGAATGGCCTTAAAAAATGAGTTTTCGTCACCTTCACGGGCGGAGTTTTTCGTGTGACAGTACCCAGGGGACATTCAAGGGAGTCTCGAATATCCCATGTGAATAGGATGAAGAAGTTTTTCGAATATTTCCTGGTTATCGAATGTCAGGAGGGCGTACACTTGATCTATCTTGCTTCATTGTCACTCGTCTAGTTCATGGCGATTTTAAATATGATTTAACATTTCGTGTTTTTCACTATAACGGTATTAACTGCTTTATGACTGGGGCGCTGATTCTATTTAACAACCTTGGAAACAATTACCTTTGTCTCGAACGTATTAGAGGATATGTAATTATATTAACAGCAAAGTTGTGTTTACATATTTATGTGTCGACCCGCCAATTTCATAAAGTTCTACGTCCCGTTTAGGCGATGTACAAGCCAGGAGATGTATGGCGACCAAAAGTGACGTAGAGCCGTACGAGTCAGTACGAGCGGAGGACCACATCGCGTTTGATCAGTTTACAGCTCCACGTCACGTTTTTAGCTTTATAGCTCAAGTCCTCTGGATGAGAATATGACTAATAGCTATGCAGCTACTAAACGCGACGTGGCGCACTACACCGTCAAACCTTTAATTGGAGTCGTATGGAATGAAACCCAGGTCGAATCCTCTAGGTTTCAAAATAAGTCTCCGGGGCGCTTTTGAAGTTAGAACTTTGAAAACCTGTATTTCGAGAAAAAGATGTAAAATTGACTTACATTTTTTCCTCAAAGAGAAACTTTACCCACTTTGGGTCACTTTCAGGACAAAAGTTTAATGTCACGAGATGGAGTATAGATTGGAGTATGATATCCTACGGAAGCCATACAATCCATACTTTTGACCTTCGTGCATAAAAAAGCGAATATCTCGTAAGCCGTGTTCAACATCAACATCACATATAACCGAGCTTTTTATTATACGGATGTATCTCTATATTAAGGTCACTTTTGATTGGAATAATTTTTTAAAAGTATTTTTGATAAATATGTGTATTCTTAATTAAAACAATTTATTGCTGCTGGTATAATAAATTTTGTAAGTATTTGAACCTAAAAATATTTGTGTCATGTTTTTCGAAATAATTGTTGGAAAAAATTATCAATCCTTTTTCAGAATCAAAACAGCTGGTTCAATACGCAAACTAGAAATTTAAAAATTTTTATTTAGAAATTTATTAATTTTAATTTATTAAATTTTCAAGATATATAAATTAAACTTCTTCGATTTTTGTATATTGAAGAGTTTTTGAATCTAAATCTTCCAAATTGACAAAAATTCAAACGTGCATTAGTTCAATATGAAAGATGTACTATTGAAAATTCTTCAATTTTATCGTGTTTGCAATTAAAAACTCTTCAACTTTAAAGATTTATAATTAGATATTAATTAGTTTGGAATGTTTATAATATAAAATGATGTAATTTTAATAATTTTTTTGACATTTTTATTTCAATTTTTAAGACTTATTCTTAAATTTCTAATATTTGCAATTTAAGATTCTTTAATATTTAATACATGCTATTGTATGAAAATGGTGCTATTTTGGATCCTGTTTTTAAAAGTTCCATTTTGTAGATTAAATTTTTTTTAAATATTTCACTGTGAAGATTTAAAAAGAAAATTGATTCAATTTTAAATATGCATAAATAAAAATTCTTCAATTTTATCAAAATCTTCCTAATTTTCAAAATTAAAAAATTTTAAATGTAAATCATTAAAGTTACAGAATTTTTCAGCGTGAAACTTAAAATTTGCATAATATTTATTTGTAAATTTTCTAAATTAAATACTCTTCATGTTTTCAATTTAAAATATTTACCATTCAAAGTTTTACGATTTTTAAAAGTTACAATTTAAAATCCTTGAATTTCAAGAATTATTAAATTTTCAAGATTTATATTTTGAATATATGTATCTTTGAACATTCTGCGAAATAGTTTAATTTTGAAGATTTAAGTTTCAAAAGTCTTCAATTTTGTATCTTTTTAATTGAAGCATCTTCAATATTTAATGCGTATATAATATAAAAGTTGCAGTTTAAAACGCTTTTTCTTAACAGTTTAATTTTTAAGATAAAAATGTTTTAATAATTAAATTTTAAAGATTCAAAATTGATACTAATTAAATTGAAAGATTTTTACGTATTTATTTCTTGTTTAATATATTTTCCGGGTGAAACAATCTGCATGTCTCTGATTCTTTTAGCGAAATGTTATAAACAAATAAATCTACTAAATTTGAAAATAACTCGATAATTATTCACGAAGATTACATACGAAGAAGCAAAAGTAATCTTCATATAGAGAAATACCCATATGCTAAAAGGAAATTGACGAATGTCTTAATTGTAGATGAACTTGAAGATAGAGTTTTCTCAACAATTGAAATTCTAAAAATTCCCTCTTAACACTGATTTAAAATAAAATAAAATCAGATTGTCCTGGCAAGAAATTAAAGCAGTTATGCGAGTCAAAGTGAATCGAATCAGGTATTTTTAAATCCATAAGAAGCACTGACGATCTTCCTCGCGTAATTCATATACGCGAAACGAACTGAATATTCTCAACGACTTATTGAAGAGAAGAAGGCCTTCGACTAAAGAAACTGAGTTTTTGGCCTCGGTCCACTTTGACAACCAAAACCCTCCATAGTTTCTATAACACGTCAGCAATAATAGTTACTTCCCATCGTTAAAAGGTGCGAACGTTACATTCGTATTTCATTTTCGATCAAAAAAAAGTGAAACGATTTTTACCCTCAACGACTTATGACCCGACGACTTTATCGTACAATCTACAAATCTACTTTTTTCTACTATCATTTCATACGCGTAATATGATTGATAGAGAGAAATTTACAAAATACAAATAACGAATGTTTCAATGGCTTACAAATATTTAAGAATGATAAGAAACTCTGACGTACTTATTCAAATGAAAAAAAAACGTACATAGTAGTGCGTCAATTCGATGTTAACTCGTGTTACGTAGACTAGCACAGAGAGGGGAGTTTTTAGCAATTATCCGTATCATAACCACTTAGGTCAAATGAAAAGAACAATCATGATTATTAATTACATTAGAGATAACCGAAGAATTAATTTTAAAAAAGTTTATAATCATAGCATGTTCAGTTCGCACTTGTATTAAGAAAAAAACTCTTTTAGTTAAAAAGATGTATTTTGAAAAAAAAAATAAATTTACATACCTATATCTGATCTCCCTTAAATCTGTTTAAAAACGAAAACCTGGTCATTTAACGAGTAATGCACTGTGTGCAAAAAGAAACATAATTTTTCTTCATTATAGGAAAAATGACTACTGCTAAGAAAAATATTTAATTAATGTAATTATTTATAGATGTAGAAGTGATTTTTAAAAGTTCAGGGGCAAAGTATATTTTCTTAATCTGAGGGAGCTTTCAATTTTTTCGAGACATTTGTGAAAATGATATAATTTCCAATTCAAAAACTAAAAAAGTAAGTTTAAAACAGTTGAAACAATAATAAACCTTATAGTTTTCAAAATGTAATCATTTTAAGTCAAGTATAATAAGTTGCATACTAAGTAAGTTACATAATATTCGAACCTTCCCCTTTCAGATTTAGAAATAATTGTAAATACACATGCAGATATTTTCTGTTAAATATGAAGCATCCTAAAAACTCTTTTCTTCAACTATATTGTATAATGGAATTAGTTATGATTAGCAACTGAATAAAATCAAAATATATTTTTCATAATTCTTAATATTACTAGAATCTTACATTTATTAGAAGGTTTTCCCTATGAAAATGATGTACTTACGCCCTCACTAGCCTTTTAGCATGTTCAATTACTCCATTTAGTAAGTCCGGACCATAAGTGTAAAGATATGATAGAAACATACTCGCCATTTCCTCTCTGATATCATAATTGTATTTAATGTGCATTGGACGAATAATCGTCTATCAAAACTGAATTACTCTAACAGACTCACTCCCTATAGACTGCTGCCACTATTGATTAATATAAAGAGTTCATAGTATATTAAAGATAACCCTCAATTATAAGGAGCCACGTCTCTGTATACAAGAGTTTTCTACAATTATTTTTCATTTACGTAAGTGTAATAATTGCACTTTACATAAATTCGTGTGCAATTAATTTGAAAGTGTTATAGATTTAAATTTAAGGTACAGAGTCTGAGAAGGTGTAGAAATAAATAAACCAAAACTCACTAAAATGAAGATATTGAACAAAATATTCGTTAATAATCATTTTGTGAATTTGGAAAATGATCTTTCGCCACAAGAAAATGAAAATTGTCGCTGAAATGAATAATTCGCGGACATTCAGACCTAATTGATAGATACTTAATTCGTCCGAAGACGTTCGAACAGACTAAGATGTTTTGATTCTAACGAAGGGCTTATCGGCTGCAAGGCATTTTCTGCAAACATAATCAGAATTGGTAATAATTCGAAATAACGAATTTTAATTACCAAATCTTGAAATGGAGACTAAATGCGACATGATTTGTGATTTAATACGTCACTTGGAACCGATAATAGAAAACGCTTTATGATTGGATGTCGTAGTTGTGTCATGTCTAAGCGCACACGTTTCGTCATTCTGTTAACGAAACTGAACTCGAAACCTGATCGATCTCTGATCGCCGTAAAATGAAATAGGAATGTTTCGACCATCTCATGTGTATCTTACATAATATAATAAACATAATGTAATCTCGACGAAAGCAATCGTTTGCTTGAGAGAAAAAAAAAGAAACACCGATATAGAACTTACAAGAGCGCAAAAAGTTCTAAAATATTATCACGTGATCGAAAACATAGAGCTAACGTTTATTATGTGGTCAAATTTTATTTTACTGAAAAATATGCTAATTGGTCTACTAAAACATAAGGTATTTAATATTTAGAGCTACTGAAACAGGACAGCGAATGGACTTTTTGAGTTGAACCTATTTGGGCCCTACGTAGTTTGTCTCTTTACTTGAGATGTCAGAATAAAGAATCGACGTTTCAGTAATTGGGTTCTTTGGTCTACGAAACCCTTTCTTGTAGGTATTTGAGCCCACGTTAATTAATTTTCTGGTTTGATTTCAAATTGTTGATTATACTTAGAAAAATATTTTTGTGACGAAAAAAGGGACAAACATTCGTGGGCCCAAGCTGGACATTATCAAAACAGCAATCAATTTCCAGGCAAATAGCAAAATTTTTATTGCTAAAAATTAATTTTTTTTAAGGGGTGTCTGATTTTGGCGGTATAATTGATGATTATTAATTATTTTTTATAATAAATGAACGTGTAAACAGATTGTGAAATAAAAAATTCTAGTAGATCGTGACATGACGTTTCCGAAAACTCGTAATTAAGGTACTGTGTCACGTGCGATTAGCAAAAGAAAAACATTATTGATGATTGTATAGCAGGTTAATTAAGAAACGTCAATTTTTTGAGCGCCCGTCTCTATCTAAAAATGTAAACGGACCACTGATTGATAGGGTTGACGTACTTTTCAAATGGCGTTTAAGTCGATAACCGATACGATTTTATCTACTTCTGCACCAAATGTGTTTTCCAAATGAAACATGTTTTTCTTTCCAATCCGTTACTTATACCAACGACAGTTTTTTTACTTCTTTATTGTACAAACTTATATTGACGTTTTACAATGAGTGCCAACTTGTGTGCCAAAAAGTAATCCTTTCTTCCCCCATGGAACAAAATTTGAGTTTCTCTTTTTGTAGATAATTAAAAAGTAAAATAGTCATAAAACAATAGTTATAACACGAATAATCGTAATTAATTATAACGATCGAGAGGTAATTTTTCAAGTGGTTATCGCAGGAGATGATATGATATGGTTTCACTATGAGACGTAAAAGCAGGAGGAAAAAAGCATTTGGAAGAACTTGTATTTTTGTATAGGTATTTTGTAAGGCTCGCGTATCAGCCGCACGTTACCGGAAGTGGCGAGTTGTGTAGAACGTCGGCGGGAACGGTAGATCGACTATGGAAATAACATTGTGAAAATATGAAATATCGCTATACATATATTATATTATATTGTATTGTATGTTGTGTATATTATAAATGTTTAGAGGACCAAGAAATATAATCTTCCGCTATGATACTAATTCATCCCCATTATCCCTCCTATTTTTACTTTGAGTATTTGATCTTGCTTTAGAGCAGAATACAGATCCTTAATAATACAAGATAACGACCAAAGTTTGTTTGAAATTGCAACCACTATAGAGGACCACAATAATTAATCTCTTGACCGATTTCAGAGCAGTTCAAGAAATGCATCACTACCTCTTACCACTGAACAGTTCAGTAAATTATCGATAATTATATTAGAACTTCTAAACTTCGAACCACCAAGGGAAATCGTATTACTCAATTACTTCATTGGAATAGAACCTGACAGCGAATAGTATCAAGAATGAACACTAACGTATTACTATAATATTTTCGTGCTTTATTCCATTTTCATCAGAATTTAATCTCTTAATTTTACTTCAAAATGTATAATATTAGAACTTAAATTTTTTTGTATTTATTTAGTTTTGCCACGCCCTGTATTTCATTTTGCAAAATAGATTGGAATTTAAAAAGTACAATACCTCCTCTTCTTTGCAGTGTATAATATAAGTAAGCTGATTTTTGTTTATAATTTGCTTATAATGTTTATGATAAAGTTAAGATCCATAAAGATTCAATTTTTCTTTACTTTCTGATACAATCCTGGCCTTAAATTTGCAACGTATGTTTCTAGTCGTGAAAGGTAATCTTATAACAAAGTTATTAATTTAAAGTCACCCTATTGCTTTTTGGTAATCGTATTCACATATAAGATAAACTATTTTTACTTTCCAATATTTTTTGACTGACGATTATTGAACTAAGTGGAGTTTATTATGCATAAAATTCTTATTCTAATAAATGGCAAACATTTATTGACAACATTTAATCAAATAATTTTATTACTAAAGTACTAATCAATGTTTCATCGTTCGTCAATCGTGACGATTACACATGCAGTAAGAGTATAAGTGCTCCAGTTACCGTTTACTTTATTTTAAACAAATTCAAGAATATCTAGATCAAAACTAAAATATTTTGCTGGTATAATGACCCTTGATTTACCTTGTTAATCACCTTCAGTCAACAATTAAAATCCTTTTGACATCTCGTCGAGATCCTAAATCAAAGTTAAATCCTAATCAAAAAGTTAAACATTCATTTTTCTTTGGCTGGTAAATAATTTTTTTAACCAGAAATTTTACTTCCAGTTATTTTTCTTATTATTATAATTGAAAATTTATCTTTTTTGGTTAAAAATTTAATTATTTTTCAAAAGTTTAATAATTTTGTTGAAAATTAAACAATTTTTAAACAAATAATTTTATTCGGGTAGAAATTAAACTGTTTTGTTGAAAACTAGTTTTTTGATTGAAATATATGATCAAAAAAGTACTTTCAACTGTCTTGTTAAAAACTTCTTTTTGGTTGAATATAACTGTTTTTTATTTTTAATACAAACCTTTTTTAATTAAAATTTCAACTATTACATTTTATATTAAGAATTTATCTGTTTTCGTTATAAATTATTTCTTCCATTAAAATATTGCATGTATTTTGTTCTTTGGGTAAAAAGTCATCTTCTTGGTTGAAAATTTATGTCCTTTGGTTCAAATGTACCTTTTTTGTTTCAAATTCCTATTTTTTGGATGAGTTCAACTGTCCCGGATTAAAAATAAAAAATTTCTTGTTCAATTTCGAACTAATACCTTTTTCAATGAGAATTCTTTATTTTTGTTAGATATTCATCTTTTTCGCTGAAAAATTAACTGTTATGTGAACATTTATGTTTTGTTAAGTATTCATTTTTTTCTGAAAATTTGCACATTTTATTTTTGATTTAAAATTTATATTGTTTAGTTAAAGGTTCACCTATTTGATTTAATAAAATGCGAAAATTACAGTTTGATATATGTTTCTAAACTAAAAAGGTATCTATAGTTGCTTTTTTGGTAAATGCAACTAAGAAAAAATTACATTTTGAATCTATAACAATAACGGTAACTAGTTACTTTTTTCGTAATGTAACGATAACTGTAATTAATTCCTTTTAAAAAGTTACTTACCCATAATTGTTTGCAAGTCAAAAAAGTTAAGTACAGTTAAATTCGAAAAACATGGAAAACAAATAACTTGCTGCGATTCTGTAGAAAAATGCTTCTAAATTCAACACAAGAACAATGAAAACTTTTATTATTCCAGATTTTTTTAAAAATCTGAACTATTTGTAAAATATCATCTTTAAAACAATGATAAAATGACTTTAGTCTGCGCATATTTCATTCAAAATTTAGACGGAATAGGTTAGAAATTATGTAATTATAAATTATACCTTTTTGAAGATATAAAAACATTTATACCGAGAAACAAGTAGCCAAAGAAAAATGCAATCATTTAATTTGAAATTGTATATAATACGTATATTTATATAATAGTAAAGATTGAAAGATGTAACGCAAAACTATAAACCGCAAAATATGCGGTCCGAGTTATGAATACTTTATTTTCTAAAATAAGTGTGGAAATATTATCTTGTTTTCTCGGGGATTTAATTATAATATTATATTACGTAGCTTGAATAGATTAAATAACGAAGATTTATATCTGCACCAATTTTATTCAAGTCAGCAAAATATACAAAGTAGCATTTTTACAATTCGGGTAGATTAAAATTGTCGATGTACATACTTAATTACTAATATTATTAAAGTTTGAACACGTATCATCGCTTTACCACTAAATAAACAATAAATATAACGCTAATCATGCACAAGTTTCCTTGTCATCAAGAGTTCACATTGCGTAAAATTATGTCACATTACGCATCCTGAAGGATTTTTAAAATGCATTAACATCACTATTTGCATTTTTAGTACAACCGTGAAAAGCTTCTTATAAATAGAAAACCTGCACTAAATTATTTATAAAATTAATGAATATAGCTATAAAAAATTTGTCTGCAATGAAATAAATAATGTCAACAAATGAATATAAATAATAAATAAAGTCAATATCGTCGAAAATATTAAATGGTGCAATTGCTTTCATCTAGAAAAACCTATAGGTTAAAAAATGTTTAAATACAATCTACAAATTTAAAAACTATATTACTTTGAAAGAGTAATGATAATTTTATCGATTTTTTAAATTTTTATCTTAAATTTAATGAATCCTCATCAATAAACAGCATGTTTCAAGAAAAATTCTTTAAGAAATATATGTTTTTTTTTAAATTTCAGTTTATGCGTATCAGAAATCTAACTGTCTACCTCATATTTTATGACGATATTGAAAATGTTATTCTGTTTAAAGGAGATGAAAAATTATTTCAGCAATAGGGTAAATGAACAAATAATCGAGGAAATAGTAAACTTTAAACTCTGTCATCCTCTTTATTAGAAAAGAAAACTTATACAACTTTGAAAATTTACATAATTATTGAATAGGCTCGATAGGGATAGGTGCATGATACGAAATTACAAAGTTAGACTCAAATTAGTAGTATTTCATATATTTAAGAAGATTCATGTTTGAAATTTTCCCAAAATTATCTTTTAACTTTTTTACTAATAATCATCTACTTCTTTAACTAAACAAAACTTGTGTGAAGAAATATTATTAATTTTCTTTCAGGTTGAAAATTCAAACGTTTTAAAAATAATTTGCCTTTTTAATTTCATAGTTTTAACAATTTTGTTAAAAAAGTATATATTTTGTTGTAATTTCATATTTTATGTTTTCATGGCAATTATTTTTTTTTTAATTTTACTATTTGAAAATTTGTCTTTTCTTGTAATAAAAAAATTGTCTTGGTTAACATATCATCTTTTTGGTTGAATGTGGAACTGTTTTATTAAACTCATTTATTCATGGCAAAGAAAGCAGTTGTATTTGAAACAAATATTCAAGAAAAAAAGAGACAAAAATTATCAATGTCTATGATTGCAGAGTTTTCAGTTGAAAATTCTGGAAAAGGAATTGCTGAAGAAAAGGCTGCGAAAATAATGGAATTTTTAAGCTCTGCAGATACATTTTCAAATAATTGGTTGAATTTTTGAACAAAAGACATTAAGCTTCAATTTTGTACCAAACAACTCATTTTTAACCAAATGTATGAACTTTAAACAAATAGTTTAATTTTCGAACAAAATAGTCAAATTTCAACGAAATAGATGCATTTTAAACTAAAATGATGAATTTCCAAATAAAAAAGACAAATTTCTAACAAATAAATGTTTTTCAGTCAAGAAAGGAAACCAAGTTTCTCGAAATTATTGAAGTTCCAAGTTAAATAGCGAATTTTCTGTATAACACTCTAATTTTCAAGCCGAAAATATGGGTTTACAATAAAAAAGGGAGGAAATTTCAAGTCAATAATATTATTTTTCTACCGAAAAAGAAAAAAATTTCAATTTAAAAAGATAATTACTTAACGAATTAGTTCAACATCTAATGAACGAAATGGATTTTAAACTCATTCCGTAATACTAGATATTTCACACACAAAAATTAATTTTTTATGAAAAAACGTGAATTTAACTAAATAACACTTTCCCCAAAAAAGACCAAATTTTCAACAAAGCTTTTGAATGTTCAAAACAAAATTTTAACTAAAATTATAATTCTCAGGCAATTATCCGACAACTGCAGAGAAATAAATAGAAATAGAAGGCAAATTTATGATTTAATTTTTTATCTTTGATAGATATTTAAAATACCTCTCAAGGAAACGCCCTACCTTTTGAAAGTTTTGTTTTAAATCCTTAAATTTCTCTGCCCAATTAAACTTCCTATCTTGTCTGATGTCCAGGTTTTCCCTGACGTACAGCCACCCTGTTAACATCAACTAAATTCAATATTAGTTCCTGCCGATATTTCTGTTCTACATTAAATCTGACGGAATTAAATCTCCTTCTAATGTAAAACTGATCCTCTAGTTACGAAAAAATATTTTGCCAATAATTTTTCGATTTTAAGTTAGAAAAATGAATTGCTTATTAATCAACAATTTTGACACCACCAGGAATTCGAAATATCCTTTCATCCGGAGGAAGTTCCCCAATTAGGTATCTCTGGAGAATCTGTTTGGCTTCCTTAGAGTGTCCGGTGCCAATGAATGCTAGAGTGGCATCCCGTCCAGCATACTCAAGGAGAATGTCTTGTCCACCAGGATGGTTCTTGACGAAATCCGTACAATTGTAGACATAGTCGTAAATGGCGATCCAACAATCGTCGGACGTATCGTGCCAGGCTACCTCGTCGAGGGGAATGGTTTCAAGCTTTTCATCCACTTCTCGACTTTGTTTTCCACTTTTCTTCCTCATCTGATCCTTGAAATCCGTTCTTATTTCAGAATGCCCATTTTCATTTTCCAGAACTGGAATCGTTCCCTCAATCCCATGTTGCTGGATGTAGAAAGCGTCCTCTGCCTCTGGTCCGTGCAAATCTAGGGCTCTAAACGTCGACCTCAAAAGATCCACCTTTTCCAGAATACTGTCCTCCCTTTAAAACGATTATCAGCTTATTCAGAGAAGAACATTTTTTATAAAAAATTAAAAGGTTTTGTTTCGTAAAAAACTAATTAGTTATTGAATCTGATGCTTTCTGCATAATAAAAGCAGTTTTTTATGTTTGTTACAAACTAAAACGTAGGAATTTATTAAATACTATCAACCTGTCATAAAAAAGACAGCTTAAAAATAAATTGCTTAATCATTCAGATGTTAACAATGCTGAAATTTAAAACTGAAAATTTTTAAATAAAAATATGAGCAGTATAAAAACATCGAATACCCTTAAAATAGCACAATTTTATATCATAAACATACAAGGTTATATAAAATTTCAAGTCACAAATATTCTAAGTCAAAATTGAAAAACTGAAGTTTTAATAACTAAAGAATTTTAAACTCAGAGCATTCAGCTTAAAGATTGTCCAGTTACAAATTACATTTTTGAAATTCTAATTCATTAACTGAAATTTTTTCCTATACTTTTTATGAAGTTAAAAAAAGTAAATCATAAATATACAATTAATTTACATTTTATTTTTAAAAATACACATGAATTTTTAAATTTTTCCACTGAGCTTTTCCTCTAGTTTAGAGTATATTGTTTGAATAAAGAGGAATATTGAGGATAAAATCATGGTCCTATTATACAGAAATTTTAATTTTAAGAAAAAGGGCACATTGGACATCGACAATTGAACATGTTCAAAAGCAGGCATTCAATGCCCAGTATCTACATCCCGAAATTCTTCGAAATTCGATCACTTCAATATGTAAGCCTGAAAATGTATGACAAATGAAAATTATGTGAACATGCAAAACTTCGAAAAGTCAGTACCATGAAATTTAAAATATTGAAAACTTAAAAATTGCAATGAAGGAATTAAAGAATAAAGCTATGGCATAATCAAAGATTTATATTTAAAAATGATTAATTTGAGCATCTAAAACTAAAAAAGTTCAAATAACTAAAACAGTTTATTAAAGGGTCCTGATTAAAATTCCAAGTTTTCTAGAAATGAAAACCTTGCGCCCTGGAGATATTTTTGATGAAAGTTTTTAAAACCCGTGTTTGCATAGACTGACCCGCCCCATGGCATTTTAGAGCCAACTGTTTAGCCCCGAAATTACAGATTGGAGGAAATTCTGAAAAATTTGAATGTAAAATAAATCTTCTATCTTCAATAGGTGTTGAGTTATAGTCCTTCAAAGAACCCAGCTTTTTTTTAAAAAAGAGGCTAAAAACCCAATTCTGACATTTGTATCTGTACTTTGGAACCTGTTAGCTTTACGAAAAAATGGTCAAAACTTCAATTGAAAGTAGACGCAAATTCGAGTAATTCTTCAGCGCAAATTATTCGTGTTTAGGTTTTTCAAAATACTTCGATTCTGGGTGAAGTTACGTAAGTAGTACAAGAGAAAAAGTTGTAGGACAGGAAATAATAAGTAAATCTAAAAAAATAAAATCTTCTAGTCTTCATAGATCAAGAGTTATGACTCGTTAAAAAACAGAATTTTTTGCTATTTTAAGCTATTAGTAGCCAAAAAAGTTTTTTCAAAACTTCTGGTTTCGTGCATGTCCTAGAGACAAACGTCAACAGAATATACTATGAAGGACTAAATTCTGCGTAAAATAAAAAAAATGTTTTAGCTCTAATAGGTCAGGAGTAATTGATCATGAAACTTTGACCCTATCCATTCGGAAGGCTCTCTGTACTGGAAAATGTACTGCGACCGTATCTGAGAATTTTTATGGCATATATGCATTTATACCTTATTATAATTTAACCTTTTTTTGTTTAATAACATTCAACTGTTCAACATTTTGCTCTAAAATGCCACTTTAAAAAAAAATATCTCCGGAACGCACGGGGGTGATTTTTAGAAAACTTGGAATTTTAATCAGCACCCTTTAATAAATCTTTTTAGCACAATAACGCACATTAACTGCTTCATACGGTGAAAAGAACTTTTTTCGTACGAGATGCCTGGACGAATTTCATCTCAAAGCCTTAAGACCAGACATTTCCAAACTATTGAGTTAAAATTAAATATTGACACTAAACACTTTTGAATATCACAAAACGGTAATAAAACATTTTCAGAATAAAGTATAGAAAATGTGCAATTTTTTATCAGAGGTCTTAGAAATTAATCAATTTCAAAACAGAAACTTCTGAAGATTCGAATTTTGAACTGTGAAGTGCAATCCAAAAGTGGTCACACATCCAGTTTCTTTTTTGTGCGTGTTTCGGGGAAGGCATCCCCCACGGTTATTTTAAGATAAGAATGAAAAAAAGTATATTACACGTTTTTGAAAAGAACGATTATAAATCTCATTTTTGTCAAAGACGACACAAAGTACATATTAATAGTAGTTCATAGTTTAAAATTCTTCCCCTTTCTGAAATAAAATAATTTCTCAGATTCCTAATTATTATTCTTAACAGATTTTTATATTGTCAATCTTTGAAAAAATTTTCAAAAGAAATAGAAGAAAATCGATAAAAATAACATTTAATGAAACGTAGTATACTTTATTGTTAAAAATATTTATCTTTTAAATTCGGTTATAATGTGAAGAACATGTTTTTTGAGATTATTATGGTTTCTGAGCTTCAAAGCGGAGAAAAATGGAGTTTTATCTCCAAAATTGAAGGAACATAATTTAAATAAAAAGGTACATGAAAATTTCTTCTTGTATTTCTTTCTAAATTGTCTTTTGGTTACTGCATATAACGATAAGAACTCATTTAAGTTTTTTAGCTGAACTTTATTGTTCCAGCCGTATTTAAATTATTTTTATCATCATGAACTCCTATTTCTAATTCAAAAGAAATTAAAATTAGGATGAATTATAAGCAGGAAAATAAGTAATTTGTTTTTTTTTTCTTAAAAATATTAAATTACTAAAATACTAAATATATAAATAAACAAGAAAACTGTTGTAGTGGCAAAGTGTAAACAGTGATCAAGTTAGTAATAAATATTTAAGAAATGACATTATAGCCACCCTCACATTGATGTATAATAATTGTTACAAAAATACACTTAAATAATCATTTTAGGAATTAAGCAAAATAATTATTTCCCTGTTTAGAGTTCTTCTATATTTTAACTTCTTTAAAAATTAATTAATCGTCGTCCCGAAGTTCGGGACTAGTCCATTCCCATTTCCAAGTCCCCAAATTTTTCTGGGCTTAAAATCCCGGGCTTAAAATAATCAGGAGGAATCCCTGACACACATAAAATAGAGAAACTGGAGGTCCAAATACTTTTTGGTTAAAGTTCATTCAGGTTAGCTGCCAATAAAGTTAATAAATAAAGATTAATGAAATTCAAGTATTAAGATTTATTAAAAACTTTTGAATTGATCAATCGCAAAATTAAATTACCTCATATAAGAATTATATTTATTGTTTATTCATTTAACAACAGCATAGAACACAAGATATGGTCCATAAGTACAGCTGCGATATTTGCTTAGGTCATAGAAGTGCGCAAAGTGGTTGAAATTAATTAAACTAACTTAACCCTATGGAGACACGATAAAGGCTCTGAATAATTTTAAGTATCCCGGAGAGGTTTCTGGCTACAAGACAGTGAGTATTGAACGCTTCCATATTCGAAAAAATTAAACTTACCGCAAAAATGATTTTATTGTATTTTGTTAATTTAATTTACATGATTGCTTTTTCCTTTAAATAAGCTGTCACATTTTACATACTTTTTATACAAGCCAAAAGGAGATTTCTGTCAATTTAAACAAACAATCCAATGCCAGTTTACAATAACTAATAGGGAGATAAAAGCGAATATCCGGTTTTGTTGATTCAAAGATAACAGCAATGTTATATGAGGTTACTGCGGTTTTCGAATGGACGTGCATATAAAATCTAGTTCATAGGAAAATCGACCTCGATGTCACCGAGATATTTCAAATTATAGCTGCAAATTATATTTTGACAATTCTAATAATTTACTGAAAAAATTTCTTATGCTATGTTATCAAGTTTAAAAACACAAATGATTTAACTTCTTGTAATTATTACAATTTTTACCCACATTTTCTTTCCAAAAATATACCTGACTTCTTTTCATTTAAAAGTATATCCACTGAGCTTTTCTGGTTTAGAGAGTATGTTATTTGTATCATAGTTTTAGATTAATATCATACTCCTGTTTTAAAGAATGTTCAATTTTAAGAGAAAAGTGTAGCAATTTCGTGATGATATATCAGTAATTCAAATATAATTTCTGCGATTAAAAATCAATTAAAAACAAATATTTTCAGATGTTAAAACAAGAATAATAGTAATAGATATTATAAAAAATACTGCAATATTCAAAATGGAAATGACATGTTGTTTTGAATAATTAACATGGAACAAATATCATCGAGGGACTTCATATTTGTTTATCGAATTGGGAAAATCCATTTTAAAGCTAAAATTAAAATGGTTGCTATGACAGTGATTTAATTATAATATAGATAAACTCGAGCAGGACAGTGTTTTCTGATTCTCCCCTGAGGTCTGCTAGAATCTATAAAAGCAGATTTGAATTGGGAATGGTTACATTTTCTGCATTGCCATTGAGAAAGTTGCGTTGTTTGGTTTATACTAATAGAAGTAACCACAATTTTTAAATGTAATAAAACATTAATATCAAATTAAAAAACCGTAAACAGCAACCAACGCAAAAATAATGTCTCCCTTATAATGGATTTCGAAACTATTTATCAATTTATTCCAGTCATCATAAATTGGGGGTCGCGATTCGCCATCAAGTAAAAAAAAGCTACCAAGAATCCTTATCTGGAATAATCATGTATTCTGGACCTTTGTTGAATGTTCGATGCAATTCTAGACTAATTTCAATGAAACTTGGCAACTGAAATACTAACCATTAAAAAATAAGTTTAGGCGGAATTTTATGTTATTGCTTAAGGAACTGTGAGATTAAAACAAAAAGAATCTCGATATATTTTGCAGAAATTTTGGATATCTTGAACAGTTTTCACAATTTTACGTAAGTATCAAAAATTCTTGCAATACGTATCGAGAATATATACATACAGACTTCTGACCGAAATATTATGAAAACTAGTTCTATAGATCAGGCTGCACAGGTGAGCGTAGATGAGAAATTAAATTTTTTACAATAATTTAACAAGAATGCATTTTTTATCCAAACATTTTGCCTAATATTATGCCTAAGAATCTATGGCAATATTAAATAATAATATTCAAACATTATGTAACCATTATATTAAATTAAGGAATAAATAAATTTAATTAATTTGTTTGAATTGCATTTAATTATCATGTGATATGAAAATTGATAGATTTTTTTAAAATGTGTAAAATTCCCGTTCAAAATAAAAATTCACTGTCATTTTCCGATTTTTCTAGGTTTTAAACCATTTTCGCTGATGAATTATGAGTTCCCCCTTTAAAAAAATTAATAAATCTACATTATTTTATCATTTCGCCAAGATTCTTATTCTTCTCTGAAGTTTAAAAGTATAAACATAATTCTCTTTCACTAAACGTGTATAATACCTCATATCGACTAACTGCATAATAGATAACGCGAATCTCCCAAACTTTCAAAAACAATAGCTCTACTTCCTCTTCGAGTTAGAAAAAATTGTATAGTACCTCTCAGTCCATATAAATGCATACAGGGAATTGCACAGTGGAAAACTTTGATAAAACTTGAACACACGAAATGTAAATAAGGAAAAATCTGATTTTTTATCAATGAAAGGCTGGAGGTACGAGTCACAGATAAGGGGTTTAAGAGACAAGATAAAAAAACCTACGCGGAAGATGCTGTATCTCTCAGATGTCTTTCTTGGGACATTTCATGAAAAACTGAGGCTCGTCCGCACAAGGGAAATCAATTCTAACTAGAGAGGCGAATGTAATCCCATTACCGGTTGAAACCTGAAGCGTGCACGAGGGTCTGTACAGGATAGTTGGATATACTTGAAGGTGCTCTCATGAAGAAATTGCAGCACGCATTTTGATAGTCACTTGCTTGTAAACTTCGAGAGGAACTTCGAAATTCTATTTGAAATTGATCAATTGCAAGAAACAACTGTCTCATTAAAACTGCTTTTGCGTTTGAAATGTTTTCTCGGTGTTTACAAATACTGATAAGGAAATGAAATTGTATCACTAGTTTATAAATGTACATCGTATCTAAATACAGATGGTCAAACGTGCGACATATATGATGCATTTTCTTATCTCGCAATAGATTCTACATATCATGCAATTATTTTAATATTTCCTCTTAGAAAGCAGGAAGTAATTGAAAAGCTATTTTTAATGTATGGTTAACAATATTTTTGTTGAAAAATTAACTCATGATCCAGAATTTTATGATAAAATTGATGACTATGGGTGATAATAATAGTGGGGAATTTTATTGGCACTCAATAAATAAGTTTCTTTGAGAATGCTGATGTTCGTAGTTAACTTAAGGGTCAGATAAATTCAAGCCGTTACATTACTTTAAATATTTTGGAAATTTTGTCATAGAGTTTGTAATAAGCTTATTACATTGCTGCAAGTCAATTTGAACATATCATTTTTCAATATATATCAAATTTAGATACATATATATTTTCAAAATTAATGATTTTATACAAAAAATTGTACAAAAGAAGCTTCATGAAATGCACGTCGCTGACGTTTGTTTTAAGATTTCGCTAAGTACAATATTTTTTTAATAAGATTGTATTTTTTATTACAGTGTGAATGCTTTAATCAAAATTAAGTTACTGAAAATTTATTGAAGAATATTTGAAGAATTCTTTAAGAAACGTTTTTTGCTGCAATTGTATTTTTACTAAATTGTGTGAGTTTCTAGCAACAGAAAATGCAAATGTACGCAGCTTAAACTTTTCGAGAAGAAGATGACCATATAACGAAATTCCATATGCTAATACACATTTGGAATATAATACTTTAGAGAACTTTCAAATTAGTATGGTATTATTATGGCAAATTATATTTGTACATAAAAAGATACCAACAGAACTTATGTGCATTTAGATTTGAGTGAATTAATTTAATTGCCTTGTACATTATATCACCCCAGTGTTCATTGAGTAGAGATTAAAGTTTTCTAATTACTATAAATATGAAGAATAGTTCATATTGAACCATTTAATTTTTTTAAATGACACGATAATTATGTAATTTATGAAAGGGAAAGAAATAAACTTTCAATTTGATAACGATAATTTTGTACGTAATAAATTATTGTCAAAATATTATAACTTTTTTCCTATAAAACTGACTTTCAGATAGATTGTTATTCCAATATTGTTTAGCAAAAAAGTTCTTAAAAATAAATAGCTGACATCTTTAGTATGCATATTGAAAACTTTAAAATTAATATACATGAAATTGATACTTGTAAAACCTGACACGAATAACTCGTTTTGTTGCATAATACATGCACCTATAAAAAATGTTTCTTCGCACGAAGGATCTTCCGATCAAACAAATATTTTTGAATCCAAAAAGTCTTACTATTGATTAAAGAAATATTTTTCTTGCAAACATATAAAACAAATATTTTTTTAGTGTTGTAATCATTTCTGATGTCGATTATGTCATTAATTAACTTCATTTCACTATGCTGTCATCAATTAAAACTTTTTTAGTCATAAGTTCAAATCAGTTTCGCGTTAAGCAATTGGCGGCCATGATTGAAATACAAATGATAAAAAGTTGCAATTTCTTGCTAAATTTTTTAAAGGAATTGCATATTGACGATTATTCTTTAAAAAGATGCAGTTATTTTTGAAATATTTACTTTCATACCCATAAGCTACTTATCAAACTTTCATGCAAAGAAAATTTCTTCTGTGCAAATGAAAAAACAGCTTTTTCATAAGTAAATACATAATTATAATAAGTGTTGTTTAAAAATATTTATTAAAGTTGACTTAGTTTAGCTAGACCTTTATTGGATTCAACTTATACACGCTTTCTATAAGCTTGAAAGCTTGAGTTAGCTTCGAATTCTTAGCTGGTCTAGATTGGGAATTTTTTGAACGATAATAATCAACATTGTATACAGGTTGATTTTTTTAAACTTGAAACTTTCAAATATCTCGAAAAATAGGCATTCTTTGAAAAAATGTTATGAATCAAAATTTAATCAATCTGAGGTGTACATACACTCATGTTAAAATCGGTTCCCTCACACTGCCCCCTGGGGTGGGGGTAAGGGCAAGTTCGAAATATTAAATGAGAACCTCTATTTTTTATAGTATATTCGGATTCTTTGGATAAAAATGCGAATGATGCGTCTCAAACATTTTTCTCGTTTCGAATTTTTTTTACATTTTTTCATCAGTGTATGTACTCCTCAAAATGATTAAATTTTGATTCATAACATTTTTTTATAGAGTGCCTATTTTTCGAGATATTGGAAAGTTTCAAG
>JAAAKG020002673.1:0-21703 GCA_010014905.2 Druon quercuslanigerum | reverse complement strand
TGAATATCTGGATGTTAGGTGGGAAAATCTTACCCTTTGAACATCTACATTTAAACATCCATTTTTCTCCGTGTAGAAGGGTGTCGGCAATACCCTTGTTTACGCTACTTTTTAAATAAAAATTGCAATTTCCGAGGAAATTACAAACATGATTGAAAATTGCGTTTACGCTGTTAATTGTTATTATACTTTAAACAAAAATTATTGGATTTAAGTCGAATAATTTCTGTTTAAAACTACCAATTACAGATGAAACACACCAATAAAACCTATCGTATTTGAAAATTGTAAATCAGTTTTATTTAAAAACACGAATAATCTCCGACTAAAGAATTAATTACCATAACATAAGGGAAAATTTTTCATAATTATAAATCTTCTTCCAAATCAAATGGCTTTTATTTTATATAACCGGTTTCCTCTGAAAAGCGTTAGCATAACCACAAACGGTTTAAAAATTGCCAATCTTATTCAAATTATAATGATTCTTGTTTTTGAATACCATTCTTCGATATAAAACGTTATAGCGTAACCTAGGGTTCTTAAAAACTTATGAAACTTTGAAATTTGGTGATTTTTGTTTTTAAGTGACAATTTCCGATAAAAAGCGCTAAAGAAATCCGAAAAGCGTAAATTGTTGAAAAATGTTTCATCTTTAAAATCTAATAATTTTAAATTAAAAATAGCCATTGTAGGTATAAACGCTTACATAAACAAAAATCGTTAAAAATTGGGAATCTTTGATGATTTTTGTTTAAAAATGCTAATTTCTGGCGAAGAAAATCAACATTGTCTAAAATTTCTAGAAAAATTAATATACTTAGTACTAGTTTCTATCAAGACGCACTCATTTATAACATGCACAATATATTTAATAATTGATTAGATAATTTACAAATCTTAATTTAACTTGAATTAATTTAAGTATCAACTTAAAAGGCACAAAGTTGTCTCAATCCGCACAAGATTTTCCATGATTTTTCTGATTGAAAGGGATTATTTGTAGATTTAATTTTTAAAATTTGAAATTTAAAAAATAAAACAACTTCAAGTAATGAAAAGACATAAAGTTTTTCAGCAACGATGATTGCGAGACACCCGATTTTCGCTTAAGTTGTATCGTTTTCGGAACAGTTCTTTTTAGGAATAGGCGGAAGAACTTATTTGTCAGTTCTCAAAACCGAAAAAAGTAATAATTAGCACAAAAGAAGATAGTTAATTGAAAATTGTAGGAGGTAAATTCTGTTGATTAAAGATAATTAAAAATAGAATATAATTATTGAAAATTTCATGATATATGATTTTTATGATGCTTGTTGAAAAGAATAATGATTAAATTTTATTTTAACAAGTGAGTTTTATAAAATGCCTAAAGACGCGTGTTTAATATTTGGATATAGACTGGCCTTTGACCCAAACTCAGTGACTCCGAATTTTAACAGGCAGAGCTGCCATGAATCATTTCTGTTGGATTTGGACGCATGACGTAACCTGATGCAACTAACGCGTTGAGAGTTTGGCCCTCATGTAAATGAAAAGTAAAATTTTAGGCACACGGGAAACCTACTAGGGCGAGACAGGACACTTAAATTATTTATTATTTTTCAATAAAAAAAAGTAATTTTTCATGTTATTTGGTTTGTAGTAATATCAGGTACTTATAACATTTTTTTATTTATAAATAGTTATCAACGCCAAAATTTTTTGAAAACAACATGAAATTTACTTTATTTCAAGACGTAGCAACACCAATTAGTTTCTCAACAATAACTAAATGTAAATATTCTTTTTCATCAGAAAAGGTGATATGCCCGATTTCCTTCGCATTCCGCATACTTATGTATTTTGACGCGCTGATGACGAATATGATAGTGAAAATTGGCGCAAATTTGATTTTCATGGTGAAGTCATGAAAAAAAAATAAAAATTATGGTTTTTTGAGTTTATCTCAGATAATATGCAAAACTGAAAAATCTCATCGAAATACATATTTTTTGTTTCTTACATTTTTCTTCGACGGGTGATAGTTTCCGGGAAAATCAGTGATAATCTATTTTCGTAAGAAAAACCCATAAAATCATTGCTTTTTGTGTTCATCTAAGTCAATACTGGCAATATTCTGTAGCCAGTCACAGGGGTGCCTTCCCGCCCCCTGCGGGATCTGTAAAAGGGGTAGGCACAGAAATAATGTTGGTCAAACCCCTACCCCTTTCCCAGGTTCCGTGGGGACGGGAAGGCAACCCTCTTACTGATCACAGAAATAATGTTGGCCAAACGCCTACCTCTTTTCCAGGTCCCGTGGGGGCGGGAAGGCACCCCTGTGACTGGCTACAAAAATAATGTTGGTCAAACCCCTACCTCTTTTCCAGGTCCCGTAAGGGGCGGGAAGGCTCCCCTGTGATTGGTCACAGAAATAATGTTGGTCGAACCCCTTACCCCTTTCACTAATTTCACTCATTTTCTCGGAAACTATGAGCCGTAGAAGAAAAATGTATAAAACAAAAAATGTGTATTTCGATGAGGTCTACAACTTTTATTCAAAACATTTTTTTCAATTGTGCATATTAGCTGAGATAAGCTCAAAAAACCATAATTTTTATTGTTTTTTCATGATTTCACCATGAAAATCAAATTTGCGCCAATTTTCACTATCACATTCAAAATCAGCGCATCAAAATGCATAGGTATATGCAGTTTGACGGAAATCGGGCATATCACCTTTTCGGATGTTTATCCTTCATCTTAATTGAGTTTTATGAAATCCAGAAAAATTAAAAAAAAACATTTCCCTACATGAAGATAGTAAAATTATAAAGATGTTATATTTTCAAACACTCTTTGGTAATAAATCATGATAAATTGATATGCACAAATATATAAACACGTTTTTTGTTGAAAAAGAAGTGACTGACCTTCGTACCAATTAATTTCTTTTTTAATGGCTGTATTTCAATAGAAATTAAAGCTTCATAAATATGTATATTATGTAAGTATATAAGCATACATGATTTGATTTTTGAATATCCAATCTTTCAACATTTGTCGGGTCTCAGAAATCTGTTTAGATATTATATATACACTTAAATAAGGTACAATCCAAGGTCGTGGCCAGAACAAATTTTCGGGAGGGGATTTCCTCGGGGATTTTAAGCAACAGACTAGCGCGAACTAAAAAAAGTACATATGGCTTTTATGTATGTTTTCAGACTTTCTGAGGGGCGGGGGAGTCAGAACCTGTTGATACCACCCTGACTACGACCTTGGTACAATCCACATTGTTTACGTCTCCTGACTCCGAAAAAGGGCTAAGACAGCCAGATAAAGTGTCCCGTCTCGCGTCATAACATGCCACGTTCCGCACTGAATTATTGTGCTTTTCATTTATATTTAAACATTCAACATTTCTCATAAAATATTTCATAGAAATTGGTTATTATATTAAGATCCAACAATTAACCTTTACAATAAGCGTTATAAAGAAATCTGCCCGCTGCATTATTTATTGCTTGTAACTTTTTTACTTTTTGAGAACTGGATTGTAATTTCTTCTACCTATTCCTAAAAATAAAAGTTTTGAAAATCATATAACTTATTAGAAAAGCGTGCGTCCCATCTGGCCTCGGTGTCCCGGTCTCCTCGACACCAATTCTTTAAAGGTAGGATTCACTTTTTTTTGTTATTAAGAAGAATTTTTTTGAAAGGATATATGTATTTTTAATAACATATATCCTTACGAACCGAATGCTAAACTCCCGGTAAGAAGAGAAGAATGGAGAAAAATTAATATTTTCAGATTTAAAGGAAAGAGTGAGCATTATTTAAGTTTTTGGAATGTGCTAATTTTCCAACGGGAGAAATGCCCAACGAAAGAAAAGGTTTATCTCCGAAACCAATTATTTTCTATTTCCTTCACGATTGACACTTGTGTTATATTCCATTCTGATTAACATGTTTTCCACTTTTTTAATTCCTCTTAATCAGATCAGTAGACATACCTCTCATGATTATTTTTATTTCCATACTCACATGCTGTACTTTCGATTTATTCTCCCTCTAATATGTTCGCAAAATAAGTGCACTTACATAGTCATTTAATAATGTTGGGTAAGGTAAACCAAAAGTATTTATCTTTAAACAGAATTACAAAAATATTCTTTGTACTACAAATTTTTTCTATTATAATTATTTTATATTTACAACTGATCTTTTAAAAAGACTAGGATTTTTGCCTGCGTAGTGACATCATTCTCTTCCTTTCTATTATTGCTCTTGAATTCCTTCATTTTTTAATTCCTCTCAATACGCTTCCATTCAATTTTTCTAAGTCAATTAAAAATAATAGATTTTGTTCTTTTCTTCTACCTTGGTAGAATTTTTGACGGAGGAAAATTCACATATTAATGGGAATTCAGATTCTGAATTTTTCTGAATTCTTCTCTTCTTACCGGGCTATTAGAAATGTTCAGAAAATTCCGACACGTTTAAGATACTACAGTAACTGAAATGTGCGAAATTAGGTTTCTGAATTACTAAGTTTCTGTTTAACTTTAGGAGCGGTTTCTGAAAATTACGAATATTTTCCTAAAATTCCTAAATGGTAACAGAAAGATCAGTTATCGTAACGGAAAGAAGTGCGCAGTTACATGCGCAGTAAAGATGTCACTGAGCTATTCACTTTATTTTATTTTGCGAAATTTATATTTGCTTCAAATGTTATTAAAAAACTCGATCATTTCTAAGAATTGAGAAAAGAATCAAGATAAAAAATTTTCATGACAATTTTTCATAAGATGCAACAAAGGAACTTAAAGTATTTGGATTTTCTCCATAACCTTTGTGACATTCTCATAATTTATGATTAAGGAATTTAGAATTATCCGAAATTTCAAATCTCATTTTTTCTATTGATATCCACATTTTGAAGCCACCTGAAGCCGAAAATCAAGTTTCGGCGATGGTCTATGTCTATCTGGCTGTCTGTATGCCTGTCCGTCCGCAAACCCGATAACTCTCTAAAAAATGAACGGACCAAATTGAGCTTTGGTTCACTTCTTTTTGGTCATGAAAGAAAGAAAACAGATATGGTTTTATTCATAGCAAATCATATCCAAAAATCAAATACGCTTAACTCCCGAGTTAGGACCGTTCGAGGCATTGTATGCTTTGTCCCTCAGCATATCTCGGTGGATATGAAGCTTTTTAAAAGACCTATAATTTTTTTCTTGGCCATTTTTTGATAAGATTTTATATTTTGCTTTTATTTAGCGAAAATACAATTAAACGAAATTAAAAGTTCCCTTTTTTAGCCAAAGGACGTTTTTTGAAAAGTACTTGTTATTCTGGTTTTATTTATCGAGAAAACAGTGAAAAATCCAAAGTTCAAATTTTGAGGCAAACGACCCGAAATGTGAGGAAAAGTTAATAGAAAAGCTTCAGCATTTGAAAATTCCTACAACTTTTCCTTGAACCATTTGTTGACACAATTCGTCTTTTTTAATTTATTTATCGAAATTAATATTCGACAATCCCTCGACAATGCTATGAAAAAATACATGTTTAGCAAAGCAACACGAGATATAGGGAAGAGTGTCTTAAGAAAGGATTGTAGCTGTTTATTAAAATGTAGCTCAGTAAATAAATTTACATTAAAAAATGTGTGTCAAAAATCGAACGCGAACTGCATGTGTTACTGAATTTTCATTAAAGCATTCTGAGTGCAAATATTAAAGGTCCAAGCGCTAGGCGCGCCGAAACTTGTGAGCGAACGGAATTGCGCGTGATACGAATGTGAACGTGCGGCGGGTAAATTTAAAAAATTAAAATCGGTTCTATTAATCGGTTACTACTGGGAGACATTCAGGCAATACTTTGAAAAAAATATGCATATACAATGTTTGAAATGAAACGATATTTTATTTTAGATTCTTCATAAATATCTGCCCACATCAATTTCGCATTTCATTTGTATTTGATTTCAAACCTATTGTCCATTTCCTACATATGAGACAAATGAATTAAAATTTATGGAAAAACATTGAACCCATATGACAGGCACATAATGAACAAAAAAAAAAAACGTAGGAAAAAATGTCTCGCGGCCTCTTCGAGTCTTCTAACTTTTTCTTTCTTTTTGTTGACTTCCGCCTCTTGAATGAAGCAGCTAATGATTTTAATTTCATGCAAACTGATTAAGGTATGACCTGCATCAAGACCTCGTTTAAAATTCTTCCATTAAGTTGATTCTAAGGTATGTTACCCACGTCTTCCAGTATAGGAAGTGGGGAAGGCTCAATACTTTTTACTCGTAGCTGCGGATTCAATGCCTTCCAACTAACCACAAGACAGTCTTCTCCGGCAAGCCCAACAATCTGGTCCCTCTGACCATCACGCGCTGATCATTCCTCGATTTTTTTATTTGAAAAAACCTTTAAATTGTGATATTTACACCAATTTAGTTTACTTAATATATTACGCTTTTCACAATCAAAGTAATTAGACTCGTGTTTAATTCATTGTGTTTTTAATGCAGATGTTTGTTTGTGATTATTATCTCTAATATATTAGTTTATAAACTGGCAAATTCCGATCGATTAGCACTTGTTTATTTTTGATCTATCAGTGAATTCTATACATAGAGTGAATTTTAGCAATTTCGCATTATATGTGAGAATAAACTGAGTTAAAGAATCAGCAGCAGCTCTGGAGTACCGTAACATCCACCAACAAAGCTAAAGAGGAGGGTACGTTGACCCCATTATTGAATGTTTTATCGTTTTCCGAAAAATAAAAGGTTATCTAGGTTATTTCATTTAATTAATTTTCTTCTAAGTTTGTTCATTAATTTATCTTTGCGTTGAATTTAATTTTTAATTAATCCATCAAAATTATGAACACCATTTATCTGTGATAAACTACCCCTATTTATCAAGCATTTAGAAAAATGCTTTCAAATCTTATAGCTGTTCTGATACGTATATGTCCATCTGCACAATATTATATTCTCGACAAGGACTGATTTATCTCCAGTTCTACTGAGTATCCGTTATTTAATCATTTGTCAACCGAGAAATCTACACTCATGGAAAACCTTTTTATGACAGTTAATTTTTACAATTAAATTATGCATTAAAAATCGAATGAGGAAATACTGCTCAAAATATGATGCAAAAAATATTCGATGTGAATTAAAATTAGGAAGATAACTTTTTTATGTTTTTATTTTAGCTTTTAATTATACATATAAAATGCGCCATAAAAACTAAAAATACTTACACACGAACAGTAAATTAATCGGTCCTTTCTCCATGCTCTCGTGGACCTTAGGGACTATCCAAAAGATAAAATATCATAGTAGTTGTAAATTGCTTAATTGCCTCATACAAGTCAATCAGGATTTATAAATGTTATTTTTTTATAGATTCAAGTATTTTCAAGATAATTTATATTGAAAAATGCAAACATAAAGTATTTTAATTTACAGGAAACGGAATTTTAATTATGGGTCTATTTTTCATTCTTCGAATTATCTGAATCAGCTCGTAAATTATATAGAGGCAGGAATAGAATTCACAAATTTTTGAAAGGTTCAGGTACGTGCATAAATGCTAAAGCAAGCAGGAATACGGCCTGGATTAGAACTCTTCGGAATTTAAAGGTCCGGAACCGTACCCGGATTCTTAATAGTTTAAAAGTTCTGGGTTCTTAAGGTGCTTCCTCAGGCTTGAAAATTAGCCCATGTATTACTCTGCCTAGCTTTTCTCTTATAATTATGAACTGTTTGATTTCATTTTTCACCCACAGAAAATAAATGGCAAAGCTTGAAAATAAAACTGACCTTTTTTCGTAATTTGGTCAGGTTCTTGTTTGATGCACTTAATTGAAAATTCATGCATTTTATGCGCCTAGGAAGTAGCAAAGCACCACCTTGAATGTGTCTATGGCGAACGGAATATAGGGATGGATTAGATCATAATGAAGCAACAAGGGGTGGAGAGTGTTATTGTTTCAAGGCTATTTTAAACATCGTAAAAATGATTGAAAGATTAAGGAAATTAGTTTCGATATTCTGCATTAGGTGCATTAGATAACGACGAGACGATTAAAAAAAAGATAGAAGAAAATCGGTTAATCCATTCAGTTTCTGTTGAGAGTTTTCGTAATTTCTACTCTCTTCTCAGATTTTACGAGAAAAAATACTCAGAGAAAGATAATGCGTATTCTCGAATCGGAAAAGTGTGGAATTGCAAGTTATTTCATTTTCAAGATTACATTTGAAGGGTATCGTCGTTAGCTAATGCACCTAATGCAGAATATTGAAATTAAATTCCTTAATCTCTTAATCATTTTTTATTTCTCTTAGCCGGCTCTTATCTCTAACAATAGCAAAGTTGAGTGAGGCATGACAGGCAATCAATCTCAGTCGTGGGCTCGAGCCTGGGTTTTTACGATGTTTAAAATATCCTTGAAACAATAACACTCTGCACCCCTTGTTGCTTCATTATAATCTAATCCAACTCTATATTCCGTTCGCCATAGATACACTCACGGTGGTGCTTTGCTACTTCCCAGGCGCATAAAATGCATGAATTTTCAATTAATTGCAATAAAACAAGAACCTGGACAAATTTCGAAAATAGGCGGTTTTATTTTCAGAGCCTTAACGTTTATATTCTGTGGTTAAAATATGAAATCAAAAAACTCATAATTGTAGGAGAAAAACTTGGCAGAGCAATACATGGGTTAATTTTCAAGCCTGAGGAAGCACCTTAAGGATCCTTAAGAATTTCAAGGCTCTGGATCTAAAACTGGACCTTTGAGAATTTATAAGGTTCGGGTACATACATTTTATACCGTATAAGGATCGCTGCCAACAATTTTTGAAATTTTTGACAATGACTTTTTCTTAAAAAGAAATCTTAAAAAAACTGACTGAATTATTTTTCTCCCATTATTCGGCACCCAAAATAGAACAAAAAATACCAATTTACAAGATCAAGAATCAGATTTGTAGTGTAGATCAAAGTTAGAACGAAAATGATGTATATCTGCGTTTTCTTACCAGAAAAGCGGATTAGACATAAATTTATATGGTAACAAATTAACTAAACAGTTTTTCAAATAACAATTTTAAAAATTTCCAGCATGAAGTTATTTTCAGAAAATTATATAATAAATTACATTCATTTAAAGGGTTCATGTTAAAAATGGGAAAATCGAAATTTCGTTGTTCTTTATTTAAAGCGGAGCACTTTTTCTTTAAATAGAAGGCACGATTAAAAACAAATTTTAGTAAGATGATTATTGATAATATTTTAGTAAAATAACAGTTCTTTCTCTGATCAATTTTGTCTTAAGCTTCGACCAGTTTCGACAGTTTGAACGAGACGAACACATAACATAATATTTTGTTATGTTATGTTATGTATGTGTAAAATTATTTTAAAATATGTAGAGTGGATTTAAGTCTTAAAAAAACAAATTATAACAAATTCTACATTAAAATATGAATATCATCCACTGGAAACAAAACTTCAGGGACATAATTTTGAACATAATTAAGTATATAATTTGAAACTTCACTGAAAACTAATTCGGTGTGAGTACTTCATCTATCCTAGTATTATTTTAAAAAATCTATTACATTATGAAAATGGGAAAAACGTATGTGACTTAAATTTAACAATTTTCTGGAAATAACCCATAATTTATATTATACTTTAAATAAATGAATGAAAAATAATTATGTTAGACTACTAATAATTTATTTTTTTAATTTTTAATAAAATTATAATAATGTAATTTATTTTTTTTAGATAAGTTTACTTTTTTTCCTTCACCATGACGACTGAAAAAATATTCAAGCCTGGTAGTCAAATGGCGTTGATCGAAAAGGTAAAAAGGGTACCTCCTCTGAAAATAGGCAAGGAAGAAATGAAATTTGAACCTTGGGATCTTGACGATATTTATAAACAAAAAGCTCTCAAAGAACTTAGAGAAACTCCAGAAAATATGAAGCAGGCCTTGGAAGAAATTAAAAAACTGATCGCAGGTAAAAAATCTCAAAAATAATTTTTATTCATAATTTGTCTGCTTGGCCTTGAAGTATCATTTTCTAGACTGGAAGCACTTATTCCAAAGATCACGAAGTGATTTAACAATAGTATCCGTTGTTGAGAAATTCATGAATTCTACATTATGACATCAGATATCTGAACTGATAAAGTCCCATGCCAATTTTGCAAAGAAAATAAAACATATGATGCATTAATTAAGTGAGCAGGATTGAGTAACAGGCGTATGTTAAAATCATAATAAATGACATTAACATAAAAATAAGTTTTATAAAATTTTATGAAGGACAGTTTTGATTCAATGACTGGAATTAATGTTATAGTTAATAAACTGCAATCCGATGTTGCATTCTATCTCTGTTATCAATAACTTGATAGATTGATTTTATGTTTAGTTTAAAATTGGTATTATTTACTTGTTTACTTTCTGGTTTCTTCACTGACTTAATAAAAAACTATGCCAAAAAATGGTTAAGAATTAATAAGGTTTAAAACCAGTTCTATAAGTTTACTCGCATGGTACTAACGTCACTTTCCTCGACTTCGGTATGCGGTTTTCGACGAAAGCCCGCCTATTCAATTCCCATTTAACAATCTCGATTACCCAAGTAACTCTTGCATGAATCTTGCGTATAAAACACTAAATTACGCTGACACTTATGTTTTTCCATGCAGAATTCTTTTCACTTTCCTTGATTTCCTTCGCCGCATTTTCTGCATCGAAACGTAACCGGTGATGTAAATACTAAAAAGAAAAAATCAACTCTGTCATGTTTTGAAGCCAAACAGCGCAAAAGAAAGTGTATTCTGGAAGTTATATTGAATAAATCTAATAGTCTAAATTCAGTTGAAACGTTCTTCTATGAAATAATATATTGAAGTGTCATTTTTAAACGCGATTAATGCAAAAAAAATTGACTCATTATAATTTATAAACAATGTAAATTCACATTAGGTTTTGCCCAAGCTTATTTATTCAATATTCGTCTGTATTCACATTTAATCGGCTTTTCTAAAATTGAAAACTACGTTTTCGGAACAAAGTCTTGCAGCGCTGTATATACACTCGCGTGGATTGGAAAAGGGAGGTTTCCGTGAAATCAATCCGGCTGATTATGAAACCAATATTTGTGTGGCATGTATGAACAATTATGAATCAACATACCCGCAGGCGGAAAAATGATATATATTTTATCTATAATGTGAAGTATTATATATAATATTCATTTGTTTTATACGAAAAATGTATGGAATAAATGAATATTATATATAATACTTCACACTATGTATAAACTATACATAAATTTTCTTCCTGGGGAATATCAAAGAATTCCGGGATTTGCTTTTATGTCGCAAAATAAAGTAGAAATATGACATTATTCATATTATATATATTTTTTATAAGCAGTAATAAATTGGTTTGTCAAATGCACTTCTAATTTACTGGTTGGTGATGCCATTTTTTAGTTGATTTTACTTATCTGCACTGTTACTTCAAGAAATATGACATTAACATTCATCTAAAAATGTTGGTTTTGAAAACTAGACAAATTTCAATATAGTACAATTAATGGTTTTCTATTAAATATTATCTACTCTTTGTGGCCAAAAATGAATTCCGTGAAATATTTTAAGTATGCGTGTGTGGTAGGGAGGGGGGGATTAACAAATTTTATTGTAAACAGCTGTTTATCAGCGCAATATAGTGATTATGGTAGTATCTAGTGTATTCAACGTAAGAAACCTTTAGTTACTTTATTGATAATTGTGACAGTATTACTTGTGATGTATCTGATAAAATTAGTAGTTACTAGCAATATTAGTATTAATATTAACTTTAATAATAATAAATTCATAAAGTAATAAAATAATAAATAAATAAGCGATCATCCAAAAATTACGTAAGGTTTATTTCTGAACTCCCCTCCCCCCTGTTCTATGTCAGGTATCCTTTGATATTCTTCCGACCCGCCTAAAATCATTAAATAAATTTAATGTTTATTGAAGCTATTATTATTCTTTAGTCTGTAATTTATCAAAATTCCTATATAATTATCCTAGACTTCACAAACATCCTTTTCCGTTCAAAATTCAACCGTTTTTTATTGTAGAAAACTCGTATTTTGGTTTCGAGAATTCAACAATTGGTAGAAACTCAACTATTTGGTTGAAAACTAAAGTACTTTGTTTAAAAATTTCCTTATTAAAGAGTCATCGCTTTAGTTAAAAATTAATTATTGTGGTTGAAAATTTAAGTATTTTGGAGAAAGCTTGTCTTGTTGATTTGAAAATGTAACGCTTTGGATGAGATAGTTCTTTTTTCATTATTGACGAAAAAATATGTCTTAATTCAAAATTCAACTCTTGTTGAAAATTCGTCTTTTTTGTTCACTTAGCTATTTTGTATGTAAAATAAAAATTGTCTCATGTTTGAAATATTAACTATTACGTTTTTCTATGAGAATCCTTTTTTTTGGTTGAAAATTCAACTATATATAATTAAACGCTGAACTACTTCGTTAGTTCATGAGAAACGATAAAACTGATCAAAGTTCCCATCTCAAATCGTCTTACGTTATTTTTGGATGAATCATTAATAAATTCATAGAAAAATTTTTTCTGGAAAAATGATGTAAGATAAGGGGAGAGATCAAAACTGACAGACCCTTACGAAAGGAGGTAAATCGGTTTAGAAATAAAAAATAAAACTTTACGTAATTTACTCCTTTCCTGAAAACAAGCTTAATATTCATAATTTCAAATTGTATTAAATATTTCACGGTTAACAAAAAAATTTAAATTTATAAATTTTTGACTTCGTTTGACCTTAAATTTCGAGCTGCAGCAAAAATTGATCTGTATTGGAATAAAGTTTCACGGATTTTCTAAAAACTTAGGATTAAATTCTGAAATTTAGAGATTGACGTCTTTAATTCAGACAAACTTTTAAACGAATGTAGTTTAATATCTGAACGTATAGTCAGTTTAATAATTTTAAGTATTGTTTTTTAATGTCTAATATATAATTTCCACGAAATCACTGATTTTTTTATTAGAACATTATTCTACATGAGGAAAAAAATCTGTATTTTAGTCATGAATGAGAATGTAAAGAACGATCATCTTGAGCGATGACTTTGATAATGCAAGATATTATAAGATGACTCTAAAGATATGACACTAATGAAGCTCTAAATTAAAAAGAAAAAACATAATATTATAAAACTTAAATTTATTTTGTGACAGGAAATTAAAGATTATTTTCTGCTTTAGTTTCAGTAACAGATTTTTAGAGAATTATGGCTTTTCTAATATTTAAAAGCAGCTATAAAATAATCTTTCAATTTTTTTCTAATGTTTTTTCGAACTAAAATTTTATTTGTTCCTATCAAGACCTAGTAAATAAGAATTTCTGGTGAACACAGTGTACGAAATCTTGTAGTTATATTTTTTAAAATGTGCTCTGCTCGTGCTTCGCACTCGATTTTGTCCAAAGTGCGAAATTTTCTACATTGAGTTCAAGTCTATTATATCAAATGTATATTACATTTATTTATGTACCTCGGCATGGGACTGTTTATTTGGATATCGCAAAATATAGTGCAAATTAAATTTTTTATGATTATTTTTATATTTGTACCTTATTTTGTATTAATTTTTATTTTCAGCTACCCTGAAAAATATATCCTTTCAATAAAGAGTAGTGACGCCAAAGTTAGCATATTTTTTGGACCTCCCTAGCGACCTGAGGAAAAAATATTAAAATATGTTACTGGTATCAAATTATTCGTCGTTGAAAACCAAAACGTGCGGTGCTTTTCGTTTTTTTTATTAAAGAAAATTAGCCCTATTTAGAGATTTAGAAGACCCCCAAAAAATAAACCTTGAAAAAGTAAAATCACGTATTTTCTTGATTGATCAGGGGTTAATGTGAAAGTGATTTTGTAATTAGTGGTATTTTCTATTTTTTAATTTTTTGAGGTATTCTAAACCGCTAAATAGTGTTATTTTTTTTAAATTAAAAAAAATGAAAAGCGTTGCTCACTTTGGTTTTCAATGATGAGTAATTTGATCCTGTAACATATTTTCATATTTTTTCCCCAGGTCGCTAGCGTGGTCCAAAAAACAGGATAACAAACAGTCTATTTTGGCGTTACTCTTTACGTTAATAAAATTAATAATAAGCATTGATACTGAAACAAATATATTTTAATTTTTTTTAATCTTATTTTTTACTATTTAAACAAAAATACGCATCCTACCAAAAAATGATTATTAAAAATTTTTTAGATCTTTTTCGGGCGAGGAGTTCTTGTGATCAATTTTTTACTTACCTTGCGTCGCTATTCTCAATAAAAAAAAAATAATATTATTTTGTACAATCACAACAAAAAATACGCATCGTATCAGAAAGTAAATAATAAAAAACTTGTAGATCTTTTCTGGGTGCACATTTTTGGTCTATTCATCTTTTCTCGTAACTTGTTTCGTTTGTCCTAAAGATTTTATTTTAATGTATTTATGAATAAAGATGTCTATTTTTTCGTCTGTAAACACAATTACTCTCGAAAAAATATAACATCATTATCACAGTTTTAATAACTTTTTCTTAATTCGCAAATGTAATTCAAATATTTCTTTAAAGAAAGTCTTCTTCAGTAAATTATATTTAATTGGATTGGGATATGCATTATTGTCTCAGAATCTATTGTTAGGCAATTGTCACGAGTCTAAAGATTTCGATTAAAAAGTTTCGAACTTGATTCTTTGAACTTCGTAGCCGGAAACGACTGAATGACGGTCTTCGTTCGAATGAGTAAGGAAGTGGCTTCGGTCGATGTCACGGACTTTACAAAGTGTCTACTGTTCATTAATTTCTTCATTTGATAATACAAAAAGATCTGAAACTAGAATAAAATTGATACATGATAATTAACACTAACTAAACCCATAGTTGGTGTAATTATTATTTTTAGATTCAAATTAACGAAGAAAAATCTATTCTTCGAAGGGAACTTTAAATAAGAATTTTTTTTGTTTCAGCTGAACCTGACTTTGTGATACCAGATGAAGATGCATTTTTACATAAATTCTTACGGCCATGCAAGTGGCACGCAAAGAGCGCTTTCGAATTGGTAAATAAAGCTTACAAACAAATCTCGATTTAAAATAAGTAGTCATTATTTGTACGCAACGTATATTTTTAATTTTGAAACTCTTTTTTGTTCAACAGATGAAACGCTTTTACAAATTCCGTCAAAATAATCCAAGATTTTGCAAAGAATTAGAACCAAAAAATGAGAAGACGTTGTTGTTGTCTGGAATTCTAACGCTACTTCCAGGACGTTCTAACGGATGTAGAATTTTAATAATAGAAAGTGGTAAAAAGTGGAAACCGAAAATTGTTTCCTTGGATCAAATATTCAGAGGAGTGATGTTGGCTCTAGAAGCTGCAATGTCAGAACCAAAAACTCAGGTGAATATAAAATTTTATAAAAAATAACCTTGATTTGTTTCTTTTTTTCCACTCTAAATAATATTGAAGAGATAGAAATTTCCGCAAGAATAGACCCAGACAGAATATTCCGTAGATTCTAAGAAAAACGCAATCAAATGTACGGGGCCGTCCACAAATTAGGTAAGGGTTCAGACGGGAGGGGGGTACACAATTTTCTTACGATTTCTTACGTTCAGGTGGGAGGGAAATAGACAATTCTTACGTAATAAAATAATGCAAACTAAATATGGTCCTATAGATATAAAATGTATTGATTATTAAAAACTAATAAGTAAATTAGTCTAATTTTTGATAAGCAAACGATATCTTATGTTGCGATGTATAAATATTAATATTCATTTCGAATGCTTTTATGTACTGTATAATTTTATGTATAATGTACATAAATCGACTAATAAAGGTAAGGTTCAAAGTCAATAACGTCCTATAACATAAAAAATTATTAAGTAAGATGGGGGGGGGGGGGTGAAAATCTTACAGTTCCTTACGTAAAGGCAGGAGGGAGTCGAAAATGTGTAAAAAGACCCTTACGTAATTGGTGGACGGCCCCTACATGTTATAGTTTCGCATTCCAGGTATTCTTATTTTGAAAAGTAAAATTTTTTTCGTGTATATAAAAAAATGAGCTGCAACGAAAATGACCCCACTGTTTTTCTATGAAAATTTTGTAGAATATGTATATTCTACAAAATTATTCCATTTTTTCACACTTTTTAGCTTAAGCCACTGCTCATAAGTTTTTTTTTAATGGGAGATTTAAGGTAACTTATGGATTTATTATCACAGGACCCATTTTTTTCGCTATGTAAACTTATTTAATGTATACATTTTGTCTTTAATTAAAAATATAGAATTGAATCAATGGAAGGATAGGGTGATTAATTCGTATTTCGTATTTACAATGGTCAAATCAAAAATTTTCCGTTAAATATTAGTTGTTTAAATTACAAGTCTTTAATGTTAAATATAACTTTTGACTAAAATCAGGCAGAAATGTGTAGTTTTTTGTAAATTTGTCTACAAACTCGACGATAATTCTGGTATGTCTGGTATACCAAACTCTTGCGCAATATACTTGACTCAGTACTCGCGCACGGCGGCCCTTTCAAGACGACTGTCGCAACCACTCTCGCCCTACTCCACTGAGAAACTGCGGGAGCCGAGAACGGGGTGACTGAGAGCGAGAGTTTGGAGTATTTTCATCTTGATTTTTACCACTTATACATAAAAAAATTACATATTCTCTAAATAATAAGAACTAATTAGTTTCGATTAAAGATCAATACGATCAATTTACTGTATTATTAATTCTTTAATTAATTTTACATTGCTTAATTGTAAATTTTCTCTAGAATAATGTAAAAAGTGCCGTTTTTTTCCAGTTTCGTACAAAAATTCATGAGTTATTTTTATGTTGACGCTACTTGATGGTCTCATCCTCTCGTCTTATGTCATTTAGTAAAAAACATTTGTCTAATTCATTTTAAGAAGAATCGTAAAAGTTTAACGCAGGTAATGTAAAACTATCGTATGAATAATACGAATACTAAAAATATAATTTAATTTTTACAGGGTAATTTACAAGTATCTCTTCTGAATATTATAAAAGTAAAAATGGAAATTTCAAGCGTAAATTATTTAACGATATTTTTCATACAAATATGGAAAATATTGCAATTAAAGTAAACATTTGTCCTATTTTTATCGTAAATAACTTATACATAAATGACTACATTCACTTTCTTCGAAACTTTTTATTTCAATATACCTAAATAAATATATGTATACAGGGTGTCCCAGAAATCTCGTACCGTCAAAAACCAGGACATTGCTTTTTAAATTTTGAGTAGAAAATTCCTCTGCCATTTTTCGAAATTCTCAAAAATGAGCGAGATATTTAATATTTCTTTTGGCCAATCAACGCGCTTAGCGGGAACAATGCCAGTGGCGTAACAGCGGTCGTGGGGCCCCCGAGAGAATTTTGTTTATTTATTTATGTTTGAATCGAAATAATGCTTGATGAACAGGTTCTCTCTGACCCATCTCGAATCTCCCAAGACCCTCCAGTTACTGTCGAACGCCCGCCCAAACCAGAGGAGGTCGAAGTATTTTGGAGAGAAGTTGACGAAGTGCAATATAGAGTGGACGAAGACTCAGAGAACCTTAATAGCTTCAAGGAGCTGTGTGCTGCCCTCATAACAGCACCTGACGTATAATGTCCACCCATCACTGCCGAAGAGGTGAAAAAAGTATTCAGAGGTATGAAGAACTATCCCGCACGGGGACCAGATGGTATCAAAATCTTCTGGTGGAAGAAGTTTCCTTCAACCCGTCAATATCTGGCCCGTATTTTCACCTCATATTTAAAGTTAGAAGAGCGAATTCCGAAGGAAGGGCGCACCGTACTCCTGCCGAAAATGGGCAACTTAGCTGACCCAAAGAATTACAGGACAATCAATTATCTCAACGTACTGTGATGTATTGACAGCTATCCTAAATGATAGGATTATTCGGACAATCAGACCTGTTTGGCAAGAAATGTATTAACAACCCGGCTTAAAGAAAGGCGTAGCAGGATGTTAGGAGAACTTGCTCCTCGATAGTTGTGTCTGTCTGCAAAGATGCAGCATCCTGCCAGCGTGACCTATCGATGGCTTGGATTGATTACCGGAAAGCTTTCAATTCTACCTCCTATAGATTTATCATCTGTATTTTGGAAAGCTTAATGGTTAATCCGAAAATTGTGAGGTGCATAGAGAGATTGATGCCACTTTGGAACACCAGATTTACTATCTCACCTGAAAAAAATCGTGTGACAACTAACAAGGTCACCTTCCGGAGAGGTGTCTTTCAGGGTGACACCATGAGCCCACTCCTCTTTTGCCTCACATTATTGCCACTATCTCTAGCACTTCGCTATTCCCAGGGGTACCTTTGCGGCAAACCTCCTACGCCAAGGTTTATTTGAAGCGAGTCAAACTTAATGGCATCTCTGAAGATCATGAGCTCGTCGATAGAAGGACTATGCGACACCTTTGTGCTGGAGAGACGTATAAACGTCTCATCTGGCGGATTTGGTCATCCGAACCGTCGGCGAGGAACAAAGTATCTGCAACGAACATGGTTGCCGTCTCGGTAGTACTCTATTCATTTGGAGTGGTTCCATGGACGAAGAACGAACTCAGATATCTTGATATCTGAACACGAAAGTTCATGCACTTAAACAAGAGCATGCATCTTAAGTCTTCTGTTCCGCGACTCTACATCTCACGCCGTCAAGTTGGTCGCGGAATAATGAATCTTGAATGTCTTCACGACAGGATTATTCTGGTTGTAGCACATAGAGTCACAAATGGAAGAGACCCTATTCTTAAAGTTATCAATAATCATGAAGAAGTGGGCAAAGGAGTATTTCTGTTCAGAGCAGCGGAGGAGGTTGCTGAAACACTCGGACTTAACTTCAGAATCAGGATGAGCAAAATGCATCAAATCTTATCCATCTTGAGGACTCACTCCTGGAAGCCCTGGTTCAGAAAGCACAGGAGAAAAACTTGCGTAAACAGCTCGTCGATAAGAGGATGCACAGCATCTTCCACAGAAATGTGAAGGATCTGTTAATGTCGTGTGAGCTAATTTTTGCTGTCCTTAAATCACGCCGATTGAAGTCGGACATGGAGGGTTTCATTTTGGCATGCCTTGGCATACCAAATTTCATTTCATTTTCACTTTAACATACCATCGCCACATTTTGAGCTTAGACATTTCCGATGATAGCTGTAGGGCGTGCCATGCACACTTCGAGCATCTAGGACGCTCCTAGGGAAATATAATCAATTGTCGGGAATGAGAAGTGCCTCATATGCTGGAACTTTATATTCTCGACAATTGTTTCTGTTGCACACTCGAGGCCTGGCATAGTTCTCTTTGACTTAGACCCTTTAACGGATTTGCGGCGATTCTACCCGGAATATTCTGTTAAATTAATCGTCCTCATCATCGGTGCTCTTGGAGGTGCCAAGCTTTCACTGGTTAATCGCCTGAAAAGCATCCCTGCGTGTAAACGATATGCTAAAACACTTGCGGGAAAAATGCAGAAGGTGGTCATCCTTGGGTTGCTCCGTGTCCCGAGGGTGTAGTAGACTTTTGCCGAATCGTATTGATTCCGCCAAAGACTGTAACCACACCTTATCTCTGAGACCGCTCGCTCATATAGCCTCTTCCTCGCTTCGCCTCGTCTCGCATGCATGTCACTACTTTCTCGCATTGTCTCGCATTGCCATCCTCTGCATCTGCGGCTGATACCTAACACTTATATACTATCTACAATACTTACAATTTTCTTACACCTACTTCCTCTCCTATTCACAATCTTTTCTTCTCCATCTTACCCAACACCTCCTTCACCCATGTTACCATCACACAAATATTGCGTTCTTTCCCTTGGCATAAGACACGCATAGTGCCCGTTAAACCTTGACTCCTTAATTGTGTCCTCCCCTTCTGTCTTCTCTCTCTTAATGCCATTATTTTTAACAATCTCATATACCTTCCTTCCATCATCGTGCATCCTTCTCACTTCATCCAGCTGCAATCCATTCCTTCTAAAATACCTTTCCCTTTCCACCTCCATCTTCCCACCCCTACGTCTGTTCTTCTCCTCCCCCCAGCACTCACTAACTGCCTTACTTCCCCCCTCTTCCAAAAATGTTTCCTCATATTTACACGCTCGACTGCCCGTTATAACCCCTAAACTCATTCTGCCGGTCTCCCTCCTGAGAGAAAAGACCAAATTTTTACTTTTTCTGATTGACATGAACTAATTACTTAATCGTTTGTGTTGATGTTTAATTTAAATTAAATAGTGCAAGTTACAGTATTTTGTCGAGTTTGTTAAAAAAATGTGCAGCAAAATACGTTTTTCTGCCTTATGTCAGATAAAAGTTGAATTTACACAATAAAAAGTTGTTCAAACAATTAAAATGGAATTAAATAAACCGTTCTGATTTTTTGATATTGCCTGTTGTACTTCAGATGGCAGTTTTTTTAGTCGTGCTGGAAGGATGTGGGGAGGTGTCAAGATAAAAAATAAATGCATATATCACATTCGAGGATGTGACTTTAAGAGGTTTTTGTAATTTGCACTCGTTTTATTAAAAATTACGCCGTCCATTCTCACATTTGTGGATAAAATAAGAAATAAATTATATGTATGTATTTGTGTGTGTATATAATTCAAATGTGGCATTTTAATAAATACTATATAGAATAATATTTGATATTACATATTTGTTTAATTAATTTTCTGGTAAGAAATTAAGTGCTCACAAATTATAGTAAATATATAAATTTTTTGCAGGTTTCAGGTGTTCGAGTGATTTTAGATATGGATGGACTTTCGCTTAGCCACGTGACATATTTTACCCCTAGTTTTGCTAGCGCTGTTCTAGATTGGGTACAAAGATGTTTACCCGCTCGTCTCAAAGGCGTGCATATTGTCAATCAACCATACATATTCAATATGGTTTTCGCTATTTTCAAGCCTTTCATCCAAGTATGTAATTTTTCCAAGCATTATATTTGAAAATTGTCGATAAAAATATTTGCTTTCTCAACTTCAGGGAAAAAGTAAATCTTTCAAACTATTTTTCAAACTGAAATATAATCTATTTTTCTAATTGCTATGATATGTCAAAAGAAACTACAATAATTTATAAAAATGAAGACAAAGAGGTAGGCCAGTGCCTCATGAAAGTGTTTCGTAAAATACATGATTCGAGAGTAATTTCCAACCATGAAGAACCAAATTTAATTATTCTTATATTCTTGTTTTGTACATATAAAAATATACAGATTTTTACATTAATTATAAATGCTAAGAGCTTCAACTTGAGCCTTCCTCAAAGAAAATCCCAAGTTTAAAGTTCTCTGACTTTTCCCTGACCAATTTTTCATTTTATCTGGCCGATGTAAATTTTTATTTTACACGGAGAGAAAAAACACGGCATTATACCATGATGTTGCAAGGTATAATACCATGAAAGTTCTCCTGGTATTAAACCATGAAAATCTTGGTATAATACCTTGAATTCATGGTATAATACCAAGATCAGGCCCC
>JAAAKG020002662.1:0-21703 GCA_010014905.2 Druon quercuslanigerum | reverse complement strand
GGCTAAAAAATACAATATTTAAAATTTATAACTTTGTAGTAGAAATTTTAAAATATTACGTAAGATGGGAGGGGGGGGGGTCACGAAAATCTTACGGTCCTTTACGTGAGGGAGGGAGGGTGTCAAAAATGTGCGAAAAGACCCTTACGTAATTTGTGGATGTCCCCAATATCTTTAAAAAACGAGTCGTTTTTCCGACGTGGTATCCATATCCTGACAGGAAGATGGGAGAATGTAGTGACTAGCGATGCTAACCAACTGGTAACCACTTTTTTTTTTAATAAAGCCGCCAATTTACAAATAGAACCTTTAAATTAATGCATGCTCACAATAAACTTTCCAGACTTTTGTAACAAATTACATAAATTACAAAGGTCGGCTATGAAAATCTGTTGGTCGGCCAGTTTCGTTCCCTAAGTTTGGCCAGACAATTAACAGTGATGTTCCGAACAGTTACGTCTGTGCTGATAATGTGTTTTATTTTAATACGCTGTCGTTAAACGTATTACTGAAACACGAGTTGCAAATTTACTTTTTTGACACTTTAATGTATGAATTGTTATGCCGAATTTCGTAAAAACTTATAAAGCTAAGCTTTTATAATTTATCGGATAAAATTATTACGTAAGCCTAATTGCTGGTTATGAAAAGCCTAAAAATATTTGATATATTGTTATACTATTATACTTACCTATAGAATGAAAGATGATTTCTAAAATGAAAACCACAGTATAAACGCCTTTCATTTCTACCAAGAAAAGGCGAAAATAACCGAACTATCTATCAATAAATGATTAGATTCTAGAGTTGCTACGAATCATGAACATTCGACAAAAAAATTTCGTATATAATTCCTTATCTTACTTCAGCTTCTAAATGTAAGCTTTGGCAAATATAATAATGACTGACGGTAAAAGTTTATATATGTAGATAACTATATAAAGTCTCTTAAATAATATTAACTACTTGAAACCCTATATTCAAACAGATTCCTTTGACTGGGTTTAGTAGTACATTTCTGTTGCCTTATTTCTTAATATTGAAAAGTAAAAACAATAGCAATTAAAGAATTGCGTAAACAACATTAGGTCAGTTAATGAGTTTAAAATGAGAAAATTTTATATTTTATTTACGGTCAGTTTTTCTTGCACTTTTCTGAATTTCAGAAACATAATATTGTCTATAACATTTATCTTTATTTGTTTTTGTTTTATTTTTATTAAAGAACAGATCTTTCTTATCTAAAAAACTACAGGATCTGTTGACAATTTGTCTTTTTGGTTAAATTTAACGACTTTAAATAAAAAATATTTTTTTACTCAAATGTTTACTAAATGTTACGAAAATTTTTTATTGTTTTTTATCAAGCTGATTATAACTTACACAGACTTTAAAACAAAATAAGTTTTTACTGCAAAAAACTAATACACTGTATAATTTACGTAATAAATTTTCAATAAAAATAGGTTTGTGAAATGAATTAATTATTAATGATTAATAATCGTTATTTACAACCTGCCACTGTTTATAAAAAGTTAATTTCAGGTTCAAATCACTGTGTCGTAATGTAATTTTCTTGCTTCTCATGATGGCTTCAAACAATTATATCTTACATCACTCGCAGGGCTACACATGTGTCACTTATTCTGATTCTAGCCAACCGGTACTGTTTGTTTGGATTAGCAGATTCCAATTTTGCATGCTTGTCAGTGATTATCAAAAAGTTAAAAATTTCAGAAAATAAGATTTTCGAACAAAACATACCAAACTACCTGAAATTTCTTTTTTTTTAAACCTGGCCTTTTTTAAAACAAAAGGTATGGAAAAATGATTATGTTAACCAGCTATTTTTTATGAACAGTTCTGGTTTATTAAAAAAAATGCTTTTTTACAAAACAAAAATTCCACGTTTCAGAAAAACTGTAACAGTTAAGGAAAATATATGGAAAACAAAAAAAGGTCATTTCCAAGCATTCATACAACCAGAAAACAATTTTTAAGGACAAATATTTTTTTGTTTGCATTGTGGCTCTAAAAAGTAAAAGATTTCATATTTTGAGATTAGAAAATAATTAAATTTTCAAGAATAATTTTATTCCAAATTATCTCATTTTTCGGCTCATTAGAGACATAAATATCAACTGGTTTGGAATCAACCAAAAAAAGATTTCATTTTATCTGAAAACTATGCGAGTAGCGGTTAATTTTTTACAAGATCTATGTTTATGTCGAGAATTTGTATAGATTAACTTTAGACCATTTTTAATAAGGCATATAGTTTTAATTATTTCATGACAATTCTACGAAAAAATTAAAAATATAATATTTCTGGAAAACTATGCGAGAAAACGTGCCAAATTTTTAGATGAAAAATTATTCATCTCGAAAATATCAAAAACATTACTCAAATTAATTTTTTGATGACATGAAAAGTTGTTCTTTAAATGTTTTCGATCATTTCATGAAAAGGTACAAATTTTAATGTATCTATAGAGAACTTTGGAAAATAAATATTATTTATCTCATGTGTAATGCATTTAGAACGGTTTATGAGGATTTATAACTATATTTAAACGATTTATTAGAAATTTGAAAGGCATTTAAAAATTTTAATGAATTTCAATGTACTGAAAAGTATTTTCAGGACTATTAAGGTATTTTAGAAAAAATTTCAAGCGATTGCAAAGACATAAAAGGAATTCATGTCTACACGTCAGTTGCTGAAACAAGTGTTATGAACAAAGACAAACTTTGGATATTTTCAAACAAATAGATTTAATTTTTAATGGAATCGACAAAGAATATTTCTTCTATAACTCTTTTCTACGATAATTTTTAAATTAAAAAGAATTTTGAAATATTTCAACAATTTTTTATAACCAAGTTTAAAATTCGTTTATCAAATTAAGCTATATTTTATTGAGAAGACAGCTAATAATAAGCTCATAATTTTGATAATTTATTTGCATTTTTAGCTTATGATATTTAAAAAAATGTATTGTTTTAAATTTAAAGGCTTTTTATGAGCTATAAATATTTCGAAAAAATTATACACATATTATTATACAACTATGTTCTTCAACAGAATTACAGATGATCGCCAAGGTTAAGACCGGAGTCGTTTATATTATGTACATTAAAACTCTTCATAATTGGGCGGCGGACACCTACTGGAATTTCGTTCAATTCCGCTCGGTTCAATTCGCTGAACACTTGGTTTACGATGTTTATTTTCAGACGTTTTCTCTCGCCACGAATATATTTATATATCCCAGCCAGAACATCATAGGTCTCTAATATAGCAAAAACTTCATCATCGGATGTTGATAATACAATTTGTTCTTCGGTTGGAACAGGCCCAAACGTGGAAATTCCTGTTTTTATTTTTAAAAGTTTATTGGCAGGGAATGTGTATCTTCGAAGTTCGAAGATTCGGTGAAAATTGAATTTGGAAATAAGCCGAATAAATCCAAGTTGTTCAATTCCACATCCATGCCCATCAGAAGACGGAAGCCTTATAGGTGGAGCTCTGGACCTGGAAGGAGAAGGAGTCCTTGCAGGTCGAGACCAGGACCTTACGCGTAGAGGAGACGTGGCAGGAAAAAGAGACCTCTCAGGGAAATGATTTCTTGCAGAAGAAAAAGAAGAAGAATGTCTGATACGAGGAGTACGAGAAATAGGCTCACCATTGGGTAAACATTCAAAATGCCAACTTAACTCTGCAACAAGAAAGAGAAGATTACATTTTTTTTTAAATACGTCGGCGTTTCCCAAGGCATTTTTTTATAATTTCTAAGTTGAGACAGGTGGGTGGCAGGACAATTTACCTGCTGCTTGCAATCCCATCCTGATGAATGGCTATTAGTTTGATGTGAAATGTGACTTTGTTGTTTTCCATTGAAACTCCACGTTATAAAACTTTCTGAATCAGAAAATATTTATTTATATTACAAACACCCTAAGGCGCACTTTTTCGTCTGATTGTAAAAGTTGCAGTAGGAGTCTACACGATGCCGAGACGAAGAACAAGTACACTGAGAAATAGTACGCACGATGTTTGGTGGCTTTAAGGGTACTGATTACTGGGGAATTTTTTTCGGTAAGCACGGTGACATAACAATTAACATATTATTAAGTTTCCTACAGCACTTACTACGGTGAAAAATCGTAGTCATCTTGACAATAACTAACACTGTTATCAAAACCAATCTTGACGTCGGGCCACTGTAGTGAGTCCATTTTTGTTCACTTTATTGATTGCCGTGAAATGGCTGAATCTTTGCGGAGACTCACACTATCATGTCGTACGATTGGTCTCGCAGATACCGCTAGACAGAATGCTTAAACCTCAAAGCGACGATGACATTTGCATTCGTAATTTTTGTATCTCTATATCAAAATTCAGAATTTTCATAATTGCGGCTAATGACAGCTCTCTTTGCGGTAAACCAGCAGATATAGTATAGGCAGCCAGTCAGAGATTAAGATTATTCACCGCACTTAGTCCGGTGAACGAAAACGGACTCACGACGGTGGTCTAGCGTAAACATTGCCATCAGCAACAGTAACGGCAGCTGTCATTTTTACTGTGGTTATCCACCGGAATGAGTACGGTGGACCCCCTTGCGCCTACTTGCTGATTCTAAACAAAAATTTCTGCCGGAACCAGTACAGTTAAATTGTCTCCGTATACTGCAATGTGCACGAGGCCAAGTAATTAGTGCAGAGTGGTCACACCGAGTGCTTATACCTCTTAAAAACCCAGGAGGGAATCCAATTTAATCTAATATAAACCAATTTATTTTAATTCCCGAGACAAAAGACAAGTACTGCAATTTGCACAAGGTAAATTGCTACTTAGGGGCCGAGCATCACAGACTATTCATAATCCCACCAGTTAGCCAAAGCGTAGTACGTCTGCATGTCAATTTGGGGTCACTGCACTCATCGTGCCATAAAGTATAGATATAAATGTTCATCAGCTAACCAGATAACAGTGTCAGTTACTTTACAGTACGATGTACCTAGAGAAAAAATTATAATGCCTAGGCTTACAAAGAGGTTCATCTGCCTGTAGTCTGTCTATAGTCTGTATCCAAAATAACTGTTAAAAAGATTATCAGATTGGATGAAGCTTAGGTTCCCTTTCTTAAGATCAGAAGGAAGGGATGAGCTTGTTAACCAGCCATTTTTGACAGTTTTATTTTTGAAATGAAAAAAGTTATTGAGATAATCTTGTAAAGTTTAAAAAAAGTGTTTTTCTTCCTTATACTTTTTCCCATAGTACGTTTTATTTTGTTTTAAATGTTCATTTTCATTTTTTTACTTCTGAAAATTCTATAACATTCGTCATTTTTATTTGATCAAAAAAGTCAGGAAGATAAGTAGTTTGCATTATTGTCTAAAAATGTCTAACTTATTCAAGTTTTATCAAAAATGGCAAAATGTCAAGAACCAAAACGTCAAAGTTTGATGAAATCCGCGAGAGTCAGTTTTCACATCAAACTAATACCTTCTTATTATGGATGAGAACATAAAAATGTTTGATTACAATCAGTTATGATTAGTCGAAAATTGATGCTATGTTTCGATATTTTAAACAAGTTTTGTAAACAAACAAATTCACAGATATTCATGAAAAATCCAGAGTTGTACTACTTTTTCCTTTAAGAAACTCCAAATTGAATGAATAGTATAGGTTAAAAATTAGGTTTGTCAACGGAAACTTTATTTTTGAATATGCGCGCCGTGTAAGGGGCTTTTTTAAAAAAAATGGATTTCTAGAAAAGTCATCAAGCAGTATTAAAGGACCCTTAAAATTGACAAGAGTCTATTTAAAATTGTTATTCCTGAGGAAAAGTGATTCTTTCTTTAGAATGTCTAAGAAGGTAACAAGTTTAAATTGTTTATGAAGTTAAAAAAAGAGTATTATCATTTATAAACAAAACCAACAATTCTTTAAAAACTTTAAGAAATAATTCTTTTTAAAATACTCTTTTTCGTTAAAAAATGTAAACATAAGCAATAATTCATAAATTTCGTTAGCTCTTTACAATGATTCATAATTCTTCTTTTGGAAAAAATGATTATATGAACATTTTTGGTATGACTTAGGCTAAAAATTATGTTAATTGACATTTTATTGTAGCTTTTGTCGTTTTACTAAATTTTTTTTATTTCTTAAGATTTTTGATTATTAAAACAAACAATGCTGGCTGATCAAACAATTTATGTTGAAAATATCTCATAAGGATTTATCACAAATTTCAACTTGATGTTTCTTTTTGGTCCCAAAAAATCTGCGATGAAGCGCAATCTAATGCGATCAGTGGTTTCAGATTATAAATTATACAAATGACGACAATGGCGAAACAAACACTATCTTAAAATTTTTTTTCTCATTTAGGGGGTTCCATAACCGGATAGCCGGAATACAAAGCTGTAAATTAAGAATGCAGAAATATCAAAAAAGATTTGCATATTCCGTTAGAGAAAAATAAAGCTTTAAAAGAAAAAAAATACTTATGAAGGCGAGGTTATGCAAAAGCTAAGTAGATATGTATACATTTCTTTCGCAGATCCGCAATTTACTTGATTGATTACAATTTTTGAACTATGTGAAAATTTATCTTTTGTAATTTTGTAATTTGCAGCGTGATATTATAAGTTAACCAAATTACTGCTTGTGGCAAGGTTGCAGATATTTAAAAAAAAATAGATAGATTATTATACTATTATATTTACCAATGTAATTAAAGATGATTGCCAAGGTGAAAATTAGAATATCAACGCCCTTCATTCCTTCTAAGAAGACCAGAAACTCACTTACTACCTACGTCCAATATGACCAATAGATTAGAGGCGTGAAGCTTATCATTCTGCCATATTGACATTTCATTAGTGAGCTTTTAAGATAAAAATGTACCCACTAAATTTAGTAAAGTTAAAGTTCAACATTCCAAGTAATAAATCTCTTTAAGAAGTCAGAAATCAAACTGTTGCAAAACGTATACCTACATGTAATATTGTTTATTATTTATAAACCATATTGCATCATTGTGAATAATAACTGTTATAAATTAAAACCCGCCATAGATAGAATTGATATTTCTGAAATAGTTTTTCGTAATCTATTTCACAAAATAAAACTGTTCACATTCGCGATATTTTTCTATACGAAAAGCAATTATTTATTCACGATCTTTATGAACAATATTGTTAATAAATTTACGCCCTTGTAAAAGCCATAAAATTCTATGATGATAATATTACCAAAGTTAATGTGATTAATTTCATCTAAAACATAGCTACCACTGTTATATAAATGAAAAAAATCGAAAAATTAAATAACAGTATGATCCAAACCAAATGAGATACGGGAATACGTTCCAAGGAGAAATAGTAGCCTTTAAAAAAACCTGTAATATTCTACCTAAGCAATATATGATAGGAGTCGTTTCATTATATGTTTTATGCATACACAAGAATATGAATAAATCTAGGCTTTTTTTAGATTATCATCATTTATGATTAGGACGATATTAGAATCCGTTTGTGTGTCTTGTTTTAAATATTGGGTAACGTTTTAAATGACCAGTAAGTGAGCGGTTTAACGAGCACCTTGCAGGTCACTATATTGATAACAGTGTAACAACTATTAGGTGACAATAAAGTTACATATTGTTTTTTGCCGTCACACACCAATCCTTTGAGCCGGCTTTGCAATTGTGAAAACAATCTGTCTAATCAAAGTCGGAAAGATCGTAGGAAATAAAGTTTAAAATTGAAAATTTTTGATAAACTAGATAGCTTCAACAAACTTTATATTTAAATTCAATTTGCGGTGTTCAATTTATTTATCTGGACAAGGATTTTTCGTGAAGTGTATTATTTACATAATAACAGCAAAATTTCAGGAATATCAGTGCAATTTAGCCAGAGTCAGTCGAAGTGTGATCAAACTGTTAATTGTATGCGTGTATGCTTAACTCATCGGATCTCGATGCCACTAGAGGGAACGTTAGAAAAAAAGGCTTTTGCTAATTACATCATATGAGCGCCCATCGATTTATGCTTTTGTTTAAATCTAATTAGCTTTTACTAGCTGTCCTTCTACTTCTTCTTTTCCATTTGCAGCATTAAGGGCATAGAAAAAACAGGTTCCAAGACGACTGCATGGTGATAGTGTGGATGTTTCATGTGTTAGTATAGTCAATGTTTGAATACCGAATACAAAATTTTAAGATGGAATTAGCATAAGATAGCTGATATTTTGCGCGATAGGTTTTTGAGGTGAGTTAGAAGAGTGAGATGGAGCTGTCTAGGTTCTATACTGATCAAAAAGATAAAACGAGAAAAAAATTTGGTTTTGAAAGTAAAAAGAGCTTGGAATTTTGAAGAGAAACCAAGAAGAGTAGAAGGAAGCAAAATTTCACCAGTGTGTTCCTAGGACGTTATAGTTAAACAAAAGGTAGGGTAACGTGGGGCTGTTACAACAGGAAGATGAGAGATAAAAAATTAGTTGTGATAGTGGTATACAAGGGAAGGGTAGACAGTCTAAGGAAATAGCGGAAGAGCTAAAGGCAAGGCAAGGGGAGGATTTATGGAAAAAAGTCGCAGATTAAAGGTAGAATGGCTGGTTTAGAATTATAATGAGGCAAGGAGAACTAAAGTACCTGCGAAAGGTTAAAAAGGAAAACAGATTGAATAGAGTCATCAGAAATAAAACGGCTAGAGGTCTACGAGCATATAGGTATTTCATGAGTGAAGAAGAGAATTTTTGTACAGAGAAGGGTACAGGAAGGGAGATTTAAAAGAATTCTGAAAAAAAATAGTCAGCGGGAGATATGGAGGCCAAAAAGTAACTATAAAAGAAGGAGAGTTACAAAGTAGTGCTGTGGATTAGATTCCAATTTTGAAATTGGTAGTTGTAAGAGTAAATAAAAGCCCAGGGCAAAGTCACAAGCGTTTAGAAATACGAATAAGAATATAAGACCATATGTAGAAAGTAGTCAGTAAGATCCTGTAAGGCTGGTTTATAAGAATAAATGGAATAGTTTTGTACAACTACACAAAGCATCGCTTATTTCCATTTTAATTAGCTAATGGTCTCACAAAAAATTCGATTAGTCGAGGAATTAAGAATGCAGATTTACAAAAACAATTACCATGAAACAAAATTAGGATTTAACTCGAAAAATTTTATGTAATAAACTGCTTTAAAGATATTACGACGTTAAGAATTATTATAGGTTTGCTCCACAAAATAGTTTTGAGGCAGTTTCGCTACAAGTAAATGTACCAGCCATACATGGAAGTAAAAGTTTAACATAAACAGTACGAAGATATGATTAAACTGAGAGGAACTGATTAGCTATTGACGTTTTATGTAAAAAGGGTCATAAGTATATTCGTGGCATATAGAAAGTGATTATAAGCACCTAGAGTTACGCACTCAATTTCAATATATCCACAAAAATAAATTTTACAAATAATCTCAATTTAAGTATCACTGCTTTTTTCCGACATTATAAAAGATCGTAAATTTACTAAAAATAATTGTATATTCATTTTAATAATCATAGAGCAGTATATCAAGCTTATAACAATGCCATTGATTAACAACACATATATATATATAGCTCTAACCGTATTAGAGTTAAATTTGATCATAGCACAGTTAGCATTTAAATTTTAGTAAAGAGATAATGAAATAAATGTGGAAACGTTTTTATAAGGCATGATTGCGCATTATGAGATGATTTTAAATTCTTAAATAATAATAATCTAATAATTTTAAATTATAAAAAGCAAATGTCATAATTTTTTTTCATAGATAAATCCATTAAATTAAAATTTATTTTGTCATGAATGGCAGATTGTAGCCAACAATATAGATTATTTCCAATACTATTAGGACATTAATAATAGTTCCAACCATGTTAGAGTTAAATTTGATCATAACACAGTTAGCATTTAAATTTTAGTAAAGAGATAATAGAAGAAATGTGGATACGCTTCTATGAGGCATGATTGCACATTATAAGATGATTTTAAATTTCCAAATATTTTTAATCCAATAATTTTAAATTATAAAAAGCAAATGTCATTGATTTCCAATAGATAAATCCATTTAATTTGAATTTTATTTGTCGTTAAAAGCAGATTGCTGACAACAATATCGATTCATTCCAATACTATTAGGACAATAAGAATAGTTGTACCCGTGTTAGAGTTAAATTTCATCATAAAACAGTTAGCATATAAATTTTAGTATGAGAAAATGTAAGAAATGTGGATACGATATAATGAGACATGATTGCGCATCATGAAATGATTTTAAATTTCTAAATATTGATAATGTAATAATTTTAAATTATGAAAAGCAAATTTCATTGATTCCTCATAGATAAATTCATTCAATTTGAATTTACTTTATCGTAAAAAGCAGATTGCTGTCAACAATATTCTTCTCTACCTCGATAGATGGTTAGTACAGAGACGGTGCAAAAGAGGGCGAGTGATGAATGGAGGATGGAGGATGAAAGGTGGGAAGGAATGGTGAGAAAAGGTGGTGTTGAGAATCGCCGGGATTCCTGCAGTTGCGGCGAGGTGAGGAGATTTGTCAGCGTGTGTCTGACGATGTCTCGGCACAGACCAGGGGCTGTCTAGTTCCTAGGTGCCGGTTAAGCCTCCGTGGACTTGCGGGCTTTGTCGGCCAACAAGGTGTCTGAGGCTCGAATTCCCTGGGGGAACTTACGTTGACTGGAAGGGGGAGGCAGCTGCTCGCGCTTGATGTCACTGAGCTAATTACGGAGCCGGTGAAAGGCTACCCGATGACGACGTTCTTTCTCTTCTTCCTTGCGGCGACGGGCCTCCTTCTTTTCGTGACGCCGTCGCTCTTCCTCCTCTTGGCGGCACCGCTTCTCGGCTCGACGGTGCTCGGCCAAAGCTACCAACCGCACGCATTCCGAGTTCAAGGCTCGTCAGGCCTCCGCCCTTCTCTCTTTTTCTCTCTCTGCCGCGGAAAGTGCCGCTTTCTCCTCTTGCCCTAACCGGCGGCGGCGTTTCCGACGATAAGAGCGTGTGGTTCTGTCAGCCCATGTCATAAAAGTGTTTCGGAGATCCGATAACCCGTACACACCGTGGACTAAAACGCGCTGGACAACAAGCTGCGACAATGTCGTGAGGACGACCGTATTCGGCCCACTTGCTAAATCTTTTCAATGGAAACGTTAAAACCTATGCAGGCCGACTATGTGATTACGGAAAAGATGTAAACTAGACGAGAGAGAGGAACCTTCTGGCTGAATCTTATCGTCTAGCGAAAGGCACAGAACCGTTGCAGTAGCACAAACCGATAACGACACTGACACTTCGCACTGAACCTGATGACGTAAATAAAAGAGGGACTACGCGTTCAACTGTGCCGGGAGGACTCGAGCGAAACACTGTCCCGAATATGTTACCACAACCGGGTTGGTGGTGATGTAGAGACCCCTGAAGGTGGGCACTAATTGAATAAGAGAAAAACACAAGTATCCTTGTAACTTTGGCTGTTTATTTGACTTTACAGTAAGGGTTCGACTGACTACTCTAACACTAGGTTCCTCCTCGGTGACCGAACGTGAAGCTGACCGATAGCAGCAGGAGCGGCGACGGGCCCGCTGATTGGCTGCGAGACCGGCAACGGAGTCGAAACCAGCAATGATTGAGTATTCTTTTACGCTGAATTTGAATCTATTTTTAGTTTTACTCTATCACGTCAGGATTTTTATCTAAACCCAAAATATGTAGAAAAAAAACATTTTTTAAGAAACACGACAAATATAGGAAAATAATTGAGGCTCACAAAAAATGAGTATAAAATACGACACAATGCATTCAGAAAGTTAAACTACCTACATGTTTACCAACTAAGTCCACCTCAGCACCTACCCTAACCTTCCAACCCCCTAACAGCACCCCCAAGAAATTACAAGCAGGCTCACCCAGATAACCAAGGGAATGGCGATTTTAATCGCAAGTATTCCATGATACAACTGAATTTAATACTACTTGAAGACTAAGTCACCTACCGCCTAACCAACAAATCCCAAACCCCATGCCCTTCATGATCGGGGATATTATGCATCACATAATTAATTCACTCACCCATGTTTTTTACTTTTACTGTTACCGAGGAAAAATGGCGTGGACGGAGTAAAAATTTGTTTCCTTTGAAATGCTGGATTACCGTGAGTCCTGGCCTCTCACGATCGGGGTGCTGGATTAACGTGAGTCCTCGCCGCTCAAGACGTCTAACTCTATATATATTGTTTCTATTCAAAAGATCGTCTCATCAATTTTCTCTTATGGGTTGATTTGGTATCCCTCTTAAAGGTCCAACAGTAATCTGACAGTATATTTTTGTCCCAAAAGGCTTGGTAACGCCTTTCAATTTCTGTAAAATCTTGATGAGCGCGTTCTCCTTGCACTTTGCTGACAGCTCCAAGGTTTTTCGGGAATCTATCTAATTGAGAATGCAAGAAATTAACTTTCAAGCTCATTAAACATCAAACCTTCCTTAATTTTGGCTTCTGATAACTTTTGGAATTTGGTACACAAGTAGATAAATGCATTACTAATTCTAGCTCTTATAGCTTTTATAAACTGTTTCATTAAACATAACTTTATGTGTAATAGTGGTAATAATATTTTAAATAGATCCACCAATTGTTTTTAAATAATGTTTTTATCTTCAGGCTTTAACTCTGTTCTTACTGGCCATTTTTTTATGCACTGGTGTTCACGATCGCGATTGTCCCATTCTCAAATGACACGAGGATACTTAGTGGAACCACTTTGTTGTCCTAGAATTATGGTGACAATCTTCAAATCTGTGCACATTACCATTTGTGTACCAAGATTGCAAACAATCCGTAAATTATTTTCGTTCTTCACTTGTAATATATTCCCCACATATGATACAATACACTGATTTATTTGTTTCTCCAATACCCGTGCCGGAAGCTGCGTCTACCTGCTGTAGACAAAAGAATGCGAATGTGAATTGTCGATATACGGGAGAGTGAATGTAGCCTTGAATGAGTGCATAATACTGTAGTAACAGATATGCTATCGTGTTTGTTTTGTTTTGCGTCAATGGCCGCCATATTGATTCATGTTGTATCGCGAAAGAACTAAGCTGGGAGCTTGCATGGACGTGGAAGTCGTAGCTCGGCTCCGCTCATTGTGCCTTTCTTGACCGTGTTTCAGCCGGTTTTCGTTGAAAAAGGTTTGTTAACAGCAGGTAAGTCGCAAGTTCCGCAAATTACCATAACTTCGTTACGCTTTGAAAGTCTACAGCAGGTAAGTCGCAAATTTCGGCGCGGGTATTCAGGAACAAAAATGAATGAGTGTAGCAACGATCCCAATCATTTTTTTTAATGTGTGGTGAATACCTTACAAGTAAAGAACGAAAAAAATTCACGAATTGTTTGCAATCTTGCTACACAAAATGTTACGAGAAATCTTAAGATGATATCAATTCACAGACTGAGATGTTGAAAAAACGGTGATCATAGCGCAAAATGTTTTTTATCTCCAATGATGTGGAGAAGACCTCAGAATCATAGGAATAATTGTTACATTTGTTTGTGCAACACTGCGGGATATAATAATAAAAATAAAAACAGTATCACACATCTAAAAGTTTCTTTAGTGACTTTCCAATTGCAATTGATAAAACTAGTTCCAAAAGTAAAAAATGTAATAAAAAACATTTAAATGATGTTGTGGCTGTAGATGAAGATGGGATTATTACAGATTCTGATAGTCATGAATCTGATGGTGATTTAGAAAATATTTTTTAGAAGAAAATTTTTTGTTATATTGTTGTAATGTCGAAGGATTTATAAACGAGTTAAATGCAGATTACTCGACTAATAATTTGAGACTTTTCTTGGATTCTTCAAAAAGAAGTTTTAAAACTTTACTACTACAAAATGGTAATAAATATGGTTCAGTGCCAGTTGCTCATTCTGTAGTGCTCGCTGAAGAATATGAATCTTTTAGTTTTGTGTTAAAGAAACTTAACTATGATAAGAACAAATGGATCATATGCACAGATCTAAAGATTGTCACCATAATTCTAGGACAGCAAAATGGTTTCACTAAGTATACTTGTTTCATTTAAGAATAGGATATTGTCAGTAAGAAAAGAGTTAAAGTCTGGAGGTAAAAACATTATTTTAAAACAATTGGTTGATCAATCTAAAATATTATTACCACCATTACACATAAAGTTAAGTTTGATAAAAAAAAGTTTGAAGCTATGAGAGCTGAAAATAGTAAATGCATTTATGTATTTTCGTACCCAATTCCCCAAGTTTTTAGAAGCCGAAATTAAAAAATGTATGTTTGATGGTCCACAGATATAAATATTGTTCAAAGATTAAGTTTTTGAAAAAAGAATAACAGATTTAGAAAGGAAAACCGGCAGAAGTTTCAGAAAAGAAGTCACTAAGCTTTTAGGAAATAATAAGGATTCTCTGTATGAAAAAATTGTTAAAAATATGCCAAATAACTTTAAAAATGTGTAATGTTTAATAAGCTTGAAAGTTAATTTCTTGCATTCTTATTTAGATAGATTCCCGGAAAACCTTGGAGGTGTCAGCGAAGAGCAAGGAAAATGCGCTCATCAAGATTTCAAAGAAATTGAAAGGCGTTAACAAGGCTTTTGGGGCAAAAATACGCTGTCAGATTACTGTTGCACGCTTAAGAGGTATACCAAATTAGCTCATAAGAGAAAATCGATGAGACGATCTTTCGAAGAGAAAAAATAGATATCGAGTTAGACTTTGTGAGAGGCAAGGGGACTCAGAGTATTCCAGCAACCCAAAGGGACAAGGTTTTTACTACGTTCACGCCGTTGTTCCTGGATAACGCTGAAAGTAAAAACATGGGTGAGCGGGTTAATCGTAAGATGCAAGGGGACTCCTGTTTATCTAGTACCCCGATCATGAAAGGCAAGGGGCTTGGGATTTGTTGGTTAGAGGGTAGGTGTTTCAGTCTTCGTGTTGTATTAAATTCAATTGTGTCATGGAATACTAGCGATTAAAATCGCAGTTCCCTGGGTTGTGGGTTAGGCGGCTTGTGGTTTTTTAGGGGTGCTGTTAGGAGGTTGGATAAGTAGGGGTGGGTGTTGAGATGGACTTGGTTGATCAGAGGGTAGATGGTTGGACCTTCTAACTGTTAAGAACTAAATTGTTTCATTGAAAACTAGCGAATAAACTCACTGTGCCCTGGGTTATGTTAACATGTAGTTGGTTTAACTTTCTAAATGCATTGTGTCGTATTGTATACTCATTTTTGTGAGCCTGAATTATTGTTCTATGTTTTTCGTATTTATTAAAAAATAATCGTTTTTTTCTACATATTTTTGGGGTTTTATAAAAATCCTGACGTGATAGAGCAAAACTAAAAATAGATTCGAATTCAGCTTAAAAAAAATACATAAGAAACATATGGTCTGACCCAAGATCCAGACAACTTTTATTTTTTTGTAAACCTGTGTTATTATATACGTTTAAATTACTGCAACGGTATCCTTGGATACTATGATTGTTTCTAGTTTAAGCTTAGAATTATCTCAGATTAAAATCAAATAGAGCAACGTTAACTAGGGGGATGGGGCATAGGCGATTATACTTAGGAAGAAAATACTCTGATGTATTATTTTTACTTTATTTTAAAAGAAAGAAAAGCGCGTAATTCCCGTATAATGGTGGTTTACTCGATGGAAGTAAACAGACGTGAGTTACCGGCTTGGTATTTCTTTATATTTTTTTATTCATTCAAAAACCCATTCATTTTTCATTTTTCATACCGCCTTGTGAATCGGAGTGTTGATTGAGTTGCCCGGTTCCACCAGTGGGCCAGAGAGGGATAAAGAAAGAGGGAGAGAATGAGAGAGAAGATAAAGGAAGCAGAGAAGACGCGCGTGAGATGGAGTGGGAGAGACACAGGTGTACGTGCGTGAGCCCCGCCGCAATGTTTTCGTGAATAACGAAAACGCGACAGCAGGCACGTAATGTCATTGACCAGGAATTGTCGGGTTACTACCGCTATGCAGGCACTCGACAGACGAGCCCGAAAAATGTTAATGAGTTTATAGAGGGTGAGCAAACTCGTCGTTGAAAAATCCAGAATTTTTAATTTGTCACGTAGGACCTTCACCCAAAATTGCCTCGTGGGAAATTCTGAGTGAAAATCTGGTGAACAGATTTTTGGATACTCGTGTTTATTATTTTGTCGTTTTGACAAACAACGGTATAGATTAATTCCAGTACTATTAGGGCATTAGGAATGGTTGTAACCATGCTAGAGTTGAACTTGATCATAACACAGTTAGCATTTTAACTTTAGTACCGAGAAAATTAAAGAAATGTGAATGCGCTTTTATGAAACATAATTGCGCAGCATAAAATGATTTTAAATATCCAAATATTAATAATGTAATCATTTTTAATTATAAAAAGTAAATGTCATGGATTCCTCATAGATAAATTCATTCAATTTGAATTTACTTTTTCGTAAAAAGCAGATTGTTGCCAACAATGTAGATTCATTCCAATACTATTTGGACATTAAAAATAGTTCTAACCGTGTTAGAGTTAAATTTAAAGAAAACACTTTTTGCATTTAAATTTTAGAAACATGATTGCGCATCATGAAATGATTTTAAATTTCCTATTTATTAATAATCTGATCATTTTAAACTATAAAAAGTAAATGTCGTGGATTCGTCATAGATAAGAGGAAAAAAAAAGCTACAAGGGTTGCGTCGCCTTATTCGTTTGCTGTGCAACTTGAGGCTGCTCTTAATTTACGTCCAATAGGGCCCTTATCAGATGATAGTAAGGATTTTGCGTATTTGACACCAGGGCATTTTGTAATTGGTGTGCCACTATTAAGTCCCCCTGAAAATTCAGTTGCATTTTTACCGGAAATGATGCATAATGATGGTCTGCCTCCAACAAAATGGTCACTCGGTCGCGTGATCAAATGCTTCCCAGGTAAAGACGGCTTGGTTTATTATTTATTATTAAGGAAGTTTTCTAGTGTTACTCGTATTTAACAACTTTTTCTTGGCGTGCGGCGAAATTGAATTTCAGAAGTGACATAATGTCAATGTTATGCTTCCTAATGCTTAGTTCTTGCAAGACTATTTTCATGGTGGTCGGTAGCCCAATTAAGAAACAGCGTTCATTAATTTTGATACTGTGATTTATCAACTTTGCCTATAATATCCTTCTTGTTTCTTCTCGTGATGCATATGCACACGAAGCAGGTGGTATGGTTAGAATGTGGGGAAATATGTACATTTTTGAACGCTTGAATGTATTTATTTGCAATAAGTTTGTGTATGCAAGAGTATGTGTAAACATATTCGGACATCTTCAATAAGAAGTTGGTGTGAAAATCACCGGGCTCCGCGTGGGTTATGATAGGCTCATGCAACTAAGTACAGCTAAGCTGTTAAATAAAAATCTCGCATGTATATGAAAATTTTGTGAACTCATGCGCAACTCAATAAAATAATACCTAACAAAGTAATTCCTTTTATTTATTACTGCCAAATTATAATTATTTTTGCTTGAAATTTTATCCACTCGAATCGCTGCATGTATAGTTATTAATTAGAAGAATTTTTCAGACGGTTAATAACTACAGTCGATAACAATCCCAAAGTTTTTGAGGGTATTATCTTTCGTCAATGCCCCCAGCCAGTCTTTTTCGGAAATGCATAAGAAAAGGTTATTATTGTTCCCTCACAAAATATTTGAGGAACAAATTGCATTACGGCATAGTAATCAAAACCAGAAATTTACTATTAATAAGGTACTGTTCATATAGGCTGTTTTTCTTTACCGATTTTACAGTTTTTGGCAAGATTGCATAATAGGGGCAGCAAACTATTACCATCTTGAATTAAATGATGAATGAAGCGATATGACGATGCAAAAGTTTAAAATTATTATTATTTTTGTGATTACGATATCTTAAATATGGGTCTGTCACGATACAACAAAATCATCATATTTAACGAAAAGTTGGAAATGGGTAGGACTTAACCAACATTATTTTTTTTACTAATCATAAGGGTACCTCGCCGCCCACAAGAGACTTTGGAAAATGGAAGGGTTTTGACAAACATTCTTTTTTGCGACCTGCAATAGGGGTGTTTCTACACGTATTAATGTTTAAATACGTATATTTAAGACATGGTAATAACAAAAGCAACAACAATTTAAAACTTTTGCCTTGTCAAATCGCTTGATTTTTCGTTTAATAAAAGATTATAATAGTTTGTTGTCGACAAAACTGTTTTTCTAGGTAAAACACATTCTCAGAAAAACATGGTTAAAATCTTTGAACTCTTTTATCTTCAGATTTATTCTTGTATGTTCGCCATTAAACAGACTAAACGCAAATAAACTTAAGAATCATAAATAATTAGTATTAGTTTGTTTTGAAATCTTTGTAATGCGTCATTATGATGGCATTAGCAGCGAAAAATTTACATGATTAGAAAAACTATAAACAACAATTATAAAAAATCTAACAGGCACAAGAATTTGATTTGATGTCTCACTCAAAAGCGTATATTTAACTTTTCTTAAATATAATATTTTCATTTCTTATACATTTCTACGTCAATTAAAAGAAATTAACATCCCATTATTTATTTTGTTCAAGGGCCATTGGCTGATTCATAACCAATTCTCAGTTTATTTAATTTAATTCACTGAGTTTCACCTTCTCGAATTTCCAAATGGTTAATCCAATCTTGACTGAAGGGCACCAGATCGTTTGTGAAATTAAAAACACCTTAAGCCATCAAAACGGATGCGATTGTGCATTAATTTAAATTAGTAGACATGAGTATTTTTAATGTTATCTCCCACTAGCCTAACACAGAGAGGGTTAGGGTAAAGAAGATACTGAGCAAGGATGATAAATCAGTTAAAAGATCAAATAATATCAGCCAATTTACGGGTCAAAATAAAAAATTCATTTGTTACATGGCTATTATGGCCTCACATAACCTAAGAAATACAATAAAAGAAAAACAATCATCTTGATTTAAACAAAATTTAAGAACTAAAAATTTGCTTGACCACTGCTCAAATGGTGGTCAGCGCATGAGTCATCAAAACTATCACGTTAAGACCCGACAAAACCGATATCACGACCTATAATAATTATATCAAGCTGGTAAGGAGCAGAAAAGCATTTGATACAGTTTAGCACAAAGTGCTAAGTTTAGCACAAAAGCTTCTTGTTAGGTCAATACAAAATAGAAAATTTGCACCGGACCCGGATCTTTGACTTATTATTGAAAGCAATTTAGGCAGTAGCACGATTTAAATTTTTTTAAAGTTCTCGTAAAATGCGTGATAAAGTACCTGGGGCTTGATCTAGTGAACCTGGTGCGCAACCCAATGCATCCGGATAGTAAACGTACCCATATGTTATGTAGTATAAATAAATAATTAAATATTGCAATACCCGTTTGTGTGTTTAATTATAACACCATAGATACAGGGATGAGAAAAAATTGCCTTATAAATGGACTCTCTGCAATTTTTACGGTAGAATCGATCAGCGCTAATAGTTTTTTTCGCTAATTTGATTTAAACACAAAATATTTAAACATATCCTACTTAAACAATCAACAATTTAAATTCTACTTCATTAAAAATCATCTGTCAATTAAGTGTTACGACTACAAAATCAACTTTTCTTCTATTTTAATTGATCTGTCCATAAAACTAAATAGGTAATAAAAGTGTTCATAACTTAATAAGCTGTTTATAGGATTTTAAATTATGAATGTTATTTAATATTTCTTTTTATATGATTTATCCTCTGACTACAATATTCATAAATTCGAGCCAGACCATCACCAGTCTCGAATATGGCAAAGACGTCCTCATTGGATGTTGATAATACAATTTTTTCTTCGGTTGAGATCAGTGTTGCCAGATGACTGAGCTTCTTTTCTCCGAGATTTTGTCTTATTTATCACTAAAAAAAAGTCTTTCAAGATTTGATCTCATTTTTTATTTAAAAAAATTGTTTCCTTAATTTAAAAATGTCTTCACAGTAAAATTAAGTTACGTACACGCGTAACTAGAACTTTTTAAAACGAATAACACCACTTTTGTGCTAAACAGAGATATTATTATTTAATTAATTAGCTTTTCAAAATTAAAATCAATGTCCAGATACACAGATGGTGACAAATACTCTTTCTAACTAATTAAAAAATACCATTCCCTCCGATGTAATTGATATTATTAATTGATCCGCGGTCTGCAGACATTTTAGCAGGTGGCGTCACGATTTTGAATACCCAGTACAACTTTTAACAACAATCGTTATTTAAAATCGTACATTTATATCAAATTTTATTATATATAGTTCAAAACACTTTGGAAACATTTTCAAAAGCACTAGCGGAATTTCTTATTATAATAGTTTCCACACTTTCACTTAAATTTAAAATCTAAGGCGTGATTTCTTAATCACGTAACAGTTCCGTGATTTAATCTCTAAAATTTTTTCTCAGTGTAAGCATAGTTACCAATAAACATGCAGAACGGTGTGCGTTTATCAATAGGGATTGAGCATTTATTCTAACACGTAATATCATAAATGAAATAGAAAATTAATTCCCTTTTCTAAAAGTAGAATTAGTAAAAGGAATAGTGTATCTTTTAAGTTCGAGTGTTAGGTACCACTTGAAATTGGAAATAAGTCGAATAAATCTAAGTTGTTGAATTCTAAACCCATGCCCATTAGGAGAAGGGAGCCTTATCGGTGAAACTGTGGACCTGGAAGGAAAATAAGCTTATGTATCAAGTGACCTAGACTTGGTACGAAGAGGAGGCTTGGTTAGAGAAAGGCTACTCAGGAAAATTAGTTCTTTCAGAAAAAGCAAATAGACTGACACGTGGAACACCAGGCATAGGGTCGCCAATAGGTAAACGCTCAATTTTTTTGTTCAATAGTTTGCTATTTTGACGCTTCCTGACATATTACATATTTAAAAAGGTGGGTAAAGCTGGAAGTACGACTTTGCCGAAAGATCGCCAGACCTATGCCATAATTGAGGGCTCATTTCAGGCTCATTTAATACCCAAAAGCCAAATTTTGGGCTCTGAATTAAAAAAAAAAATGGATGGTACTGCCAGCTTTACGTAAAGCTAGCAGTACCATGGTAGAAATACTTGTTGGATTTCACTTTTTCTTTCGAAGGAATTGAGGGCTCATTAAAGGCTCTTGCATGACCCTTGGTGCAATTTTTAAAAAACAACCCTGTCACAGAAAAACTACCCTGAAAAATAAATATGCATCAATCATGAAAGTGAATACATCAGAATTAAGGGCTCATTTTAAGCTCTTCAACGCCCCCAAAATCGATTTTTCAAAACCATCTCTTAACATTGAAAAACTACCCTTCACCCAAAAGTGCTGATAAAGTACACTTAATATGGATTAATCATAAAAGTGAGTTAACCATAATTAAGGGCTCATTTAAGGCTCATGTCAATTCATTTTGGGGGCATCGGAGAGCCTAAAATGAGCCCTCAATTCTGATGTATTCACTTTCATGATTGATGCATATTTATTTTTCAGGGTAGTTTTTCTGTGA
>JAAAKG020002651.1:0-21703 GCA_010014905.2 Druon quercuslanigerum | reverse complement strand
AATGAAATTCGATTTCAAATCTAAAAGTTCAATTAAGCGAATAAATAACGGACCTAACCTACGATCGACTGTACCCATTACGTTAAATTTCTACCACTCAGAGCGAATTTTGGAAAAAGTTTCATTTGTACGTTGCTCTTTAGTTATAAAAAATAATTGAGTCGACGGATGTTAGATTATTACTTTATTTGCAAATATTCAACAAGATTTTAAGGAATGAAAGCACTTTGAGTTTTTACGTACACTGCTTTACCGACATGTATATTAAATTCACTAAACCAATGTATGCTACATTTCAGTAGCGAGAGTGCATATTTGCTTCACACACATGTGTATTAAACCTCGTACAGATTTTTCTAACAGTGTATATAAATGCCAAATAAGTGAATCTGTTTATAAAAATTGTTTATGGCAAAGAAAAATGTTGTTTCATGGAACTCTAATGTGCAATATTCTCGTTCTTCAGATGAAAATAAATGATTCCACAGAAATGAAATTTTTTCCAAGCATAGATATGCCAAATAAATGAATTTGTTCATAAAAATTGTTTAAACTATTCACTATAATTGTTATTTGGTGCTTATTCGCAATTAAAAATTGATTCTTCACATTTTTATAACAAAATTTATGTGAGTAATACATTCGAAATCCGAAAATGCAGCAGTTAACAGTTATATCTATTAATTTGTTTATAACAATTAATAAAATACAGGATATTTATCTACAAGTTACATCTTTATTCAAAAAAGTAACTTTACTAATTCTATACCTTTATGAAATTACAAATTCAAAAATCGTGCACCTCTACGTTAAAGTACGATTCTTCGTGAGTATTAAAAAAAGAAGCTCTAATCCGTAGAAAATTGAGGAGCCGGCTGATTTTTGTCCAAAAAAGTGCTTTTTTCCCCACTGTGCGCCGGTATACAACTATCAAATCTTGTTTCATCTCATCTTTTCGTCCGTGAGGTTCTGTGCATGTGCCAATATAAAATCGCGGTCGCACACAAACATGCACCTGTGTGTCGACGCGCAGCTGCGACCTTCACTGCCCTTGTAGTCGCGACGCACAAGAGGCGTCTCATTTCTCACGAGTGTCCCACGAGGTACAAGCAACGACCGCGTCGTGTTTTTTAACACGCGCGTGTCTCGCCGGTCCTGCGCCTATGCTCGACGCTCACGTAACTCGCGAAACACTAAAAATTGTGAAAGTGACACATTGTGACTGATATCAAAACATTAAGTTTCCCTAATAGGCCCTAGGAACCCTTTTTAAATTCAAGGATCACTCAACTGCCACTCACATAATTTGGTGAGTCGAGTTTAATTTATAAATTTCAACATGTTACCCCTGTTTGCACTTAACTATATATTTTTGTTGTTGCTTGGCAGTTGTCTTTTCATCAATGTTCTCTATCAACTATAAGTCAATAGTGTTTAAAGTCTATCTATCTCAAAAACTTATTGTTTCATCAAATTACATCATAAAAGCAGCAGGTAAACACAGAACTAAGTGTCATAACATTGTAAACAATTAAGAATGCCTAATTATACTTATGATACGAAACCTTTGAGATTTTTATGCTGATATTTTAATGGGCTTGAAAAGTAAAATATTTAAGTATAACAGCTGATTTTAATGATACATACATGTTTTAGAATTATTAGGTAATTATGATTACGTACTGGTCTTGAGAGGATATTGACATCCCTGTTTAAGTGACATACATTAGACCGGCTGATCAACACACTTACCTATTTTCAGGCACTTGGTTCATTTGCTTTATTCGTTAACCTTTACATATCTAAGTAGAGGGTATGTGCCAATTTTCGTTCAGAAGTAGCCAAATTTCCATTGCTTGTTTGCTCACATTGGTTTAAATAGATATAGCTAAAATAGTTTCCTTTACCTAAGTACGAACTCGCCAAATACTATTTCGGGCTTGCCGTGTTACTTCCATAAATCGATTCCCATAGAAAAATTTGGGGTTTAGATCGCCTAACACCAGCTGCTCTAGGTAACCGTAAAATACTATTCAAGAGTTTAACCGTCGAAATTTTTATTTCTGTAACAAAATTCAATAAAACTGCAATATAAAGTTGACAAATACATAAAAAATGTGAATGTGGTATTGAATAATTATCAATTTGTACTGCCGCCCTGATGATGAAAATAGGACTATAACTATGCTCATCATTATTAAAAATTGTAATGCAATATCGAGATGATTATCTCTTAATTAGCATATTTAACCCTTGCTTGAAACACTGGGATGCAAATCACCCCAAGCCCACTAGTAAAAGTTGTCACTTTTTGTATTTTTATTGGACATTTCAATTTCTTTATTATTGTTTCTTTTACTTGTTGGTCATATAACCTATATAAATTTGAAATATAAGCTTACAAGACTTTCTTAAAAAAATGGTCAAGTTGAAATAATCAATAATTCATTTGTTACGACAATTTTTGTTGCTGGGGTGCCGTGCACACCTGTGTGTAAAATACGTCACTCCGTAGAAGTGTGTAAGGTAGAAGTAAGTGCTACAGCATTATAGTTAATTGTTTCAGATAATTTTCAAGTAAATAAAGTTGAATTTTGCCGCAGTGAAACAAAACAAGACTCAACAGAGTTGGCATGGTGACAATTTCCCATCTGGCGGGTAGATACGTTAAGATAATTTGTGTTGCAGGTAGAGGTTACTCTGAAATCGCTGTGAAGAGTATATTTTCTTTTTTTTCTATGTGATTATTATTTTGGAGACCAATGCAAAGTGGGAAAAAATTACCGAAAAATGTTCAAAATACGATTTCGGCTACAAAATGGTAAAATTGTAGATATTATTTCTTTAATAGCACGTAAATAATTCAAAATTATTGATATTAGTGTGTCATCTATAAATAAACATTCACGAAGAATAACTTGATAGTTTATTGTAAAGAAATAATTGTCTACTAATTATTATCTCGTTATAAACAATGGTACACATAAAGTCAATTTTCTCAAAAACAAATATTCGACATAGCTCGCCATAAGCCTGAAAATTAAGGGAAAAGCACGACGGAAATAGGCTGCATAGAGTTATACTGCTGACATTGTTTTTGCCTTTCGTTTAGCCGCGGTGGAGATTGTGGTTCGGGTCGCCCTCGATCCATTTTATGAACTTTGTATTAAATTTTAATAAAGAATTCTGTAAACACACCGGGTGACTGGCGGCCCAGGTTGTGACTAGTAGGTTAACTTGAAAACCTTATTGTTAAAATCTCAAATCCGTCAACGACTAACAATTATTAAAAATGGCTTGCATGCTAAATAAATACCTGGCACATCAAAGTCTGATTCAATCCACTAATGTAAAAATTATTTTTTAGAACAAAAAAATAGAGAAACAGGTGATGTTTTTGACGAGGAAAAACTTGCGCCTTCACTTCCTAAAAACATAAAATTTCGATAAAAAGCAAAAAAAGTCGTTTTGCAGATTTTTCGATTTTTGTTAAAAACTCTTCGCCATTGTTTCACAAACTTATTGCATTGTGTCATGCCAAGTCAAACAAAGCAGCTTTAAAAAAAGTCTCTCAAAAATGAATAAAATTTTGCAATCGTTTATTAAATTTTTTATAACAATAAGAAATATATTCCTTTTTGTTTTTTAATATTTGGGTATTGCTTGAGAAAGTTTTGAAATATTCACTGAATAATTTTGTCGTAAATGATAAGACAAAAATTTATCATTTCACTGTTAAGCGAAATTAGCACTTAATAATTGATCAGAGTCTAAACACTCTCTTATTTTGTAATTACAAAAAGATTGTTTGCCTCCCCCCTCTGAAAACGCGCCATTGCATGCACGTGAAGTAGGCGTAATGTGGCCGCTTCCAGCCCATTCGACTTGGACACATGTGATATTCGCCGCCGAACCGACAACTTTACGCCCGCTACATAAAACGTTACGCTCACTACAATGTTATATTTATCTTTCAAAAAATTAGATCGCTGTTCCCCACATTACCCTTCCCAAAATCTTTTACTGCTTCACATGCTATGCTTGTTTTCAAGGAGTGTAGAGCAAAAAGTATATTGTGTACCACAGGCGGGCGGCTGTTTTGTCCTCTTTACGCCCTTGATACAAAATGCACTATTAATGAGGAAATTGATTACTTTTAAATTCATAATGTAGTTACGCTGTAGAAGCCGTTTCCGGGGTACCCTTCATTTCCTTTGTACAAGCTCGGGACTAGCAAAAACATATACAATCAGGGCCGTCTGAATCATTTCTGTTGGAACTTCGTCTCAGAAAATATTTTTGTTGTTTTTCGTCATTCTAGTTTTATAATATCACTACAAACGTTAAAATGTTTGTGCTCGAAAATCAAACTTTATAAAAGTACTGATTTTCAAGTTTGTACATAAATATATCAGGGTGGCCATTTTAATTTAAAAAATCCCCTGTCACTTCCCCTTTCACTTAACATTTTTCACGGTCAATAAAAAAATTGAACTCTAAGGCTTAGCATTTTTACAGTTAAAGTAATAAAAAACAAACTAAAAATTGAAGCATGCAAATTAAAACTCTTAAGTTTTAAGCTTTTTAAATTGACATTTTTCAGTTTTTTAATTAAAATACTTAGTATTCTTCTTCTTTATTCATAATGTGCCCCCTAAGGGATTAGTTAGTTGGTTAGTTAGTTTTAAGATGAGCGGGGAGCCTCTATGGACCTCCCTTGACGCTCAATCTATAAAGCCCATTGTGCCACACCCTTAAACATCGCTGTCAGTAGTTGACCTTAGAGCTCTTGATGAAGCCTAGTATGACAATCACCGAAAGCATTGTAACTTCCTTAGGTTCTATGGAATAGGACCCAAGGGTTTGATGGCTGAGCCAAGCTAACGCCGGGCACTGGCATAGTACATTTAAAGATGTTTCATCATCCCTGCCGAACCTCCTGCACTCTGTCGCGAGGTTATACCCCATTTTGTGCATATGGTAGTTCAAGTAGTTATGCCCAGGATTTCCCTAGGTCTGTCCATGCTGTACGTATAGCCCAGGATGGACTTCGCCTGTCGGCAACCCTAGATTTTCTCCCAGTATTCTCGGTGCTTTGTGCGCGTCCAGCTGTTGATGGTAAGACCGATGCAGCAAGACGCTAGTCCCAGTACTGGTTACGGTCCAATATATTCACTTGCCGCACTGAATCTTGCTAGCTGGTCCGCTTTCTCGCTACCTTTGATCACTGTGTTACCAGAGAAACCACATAAGAGCCACTTTGTTTTTTTTCTGCAAGTTGGTTCAATGCCTTTTTGCATTTCTAAACCAGTTCTGATGTTATATCTGGTTTTCCTACAGCAGTTAGTGTCGCTTCACTGTCCAAACAGATCGTAATCTGTCTTCCAGCAGGGCAAGGACCTCCGCCTGAAAGACAGTAGTATGTCTCCCAAGCGGGACCACCACTTGCCTCCTCTTCGCACTGTCATCGATTCTTGCTCCTGACCCTCCCTTTCTCCTGAAGCCATCCGTATACCAGATTTTTCCTTGGAGGAGTGGGTTACCATTTCCTACCCACGCATCCCTGCCTTAAATGCAGACGCGAAAAGCCCTGGCGAAGTTGAAGCGTTTTGTTATTCTGTCCTCCCTCATCTCAAGAATCGGCAGTGAGCTGAGGTAGGTTCACTCGGGAGCCTAGTGTGTCTAGTCCCCTGAGTCCATCTGTTTACTTTCGCCAGGCGGCCCATCGCATGTTCCCCTTTTACAGTTATCGCAAGGTGTAGGGGTTCTTCACAGAGCATAAAGCCCATCGATGATGTGGGCTTAGTCCTCATTGCTCCTGTCAAACCCCTAAACGCTAGCGTTTGTAGTCATCGCAGCCTGTCCTGCATCGTTTTAAGTTCTGTCCGTGGACACCAGACTACGGCCGCATGAAGGAGTCTCAGTTTAAGGACAGCGGAGTAGAGTTATGCAAGCATTTTAGGCCATATTCCCGACGCCACCCAAAAGCTTTGCCCAGTTCAGTTTGCTATCTAGGACTACATCAAGATATATAACCGCGTCTGAAAACGTCAGCCTCCCACCACGAAAAATAGGAGCCTCAACTTTCGGCATCTTGTAATTCCTCGTGAAAAAGACCAAACTGGTCTTTTCCGGATTTACCGAGAGCCCTGAGCTATCGCACCAGAGGTCTACTTTTTTGTACCTCTAATTTGTCATTTTTTCACATGCATTCTTTCATTCTCTCTCATTCGGTTTTCTAGCTCCCTCCAACTTCTTTATCCATTCATCTCCTTATCCACTCTCCCCTAGAATCTTAACCAGGTTCTCTTGCTAGATTTCTTTATCTTCCGTTACTCTCCCATATCCTTCCCATACATGCTCACATGTTTGCTTCTCCCATTCACAAATTCTACACTTTCTCCTCTCTTCTTTTTCCAATACTGGCCTACATTCTCTCTACCCAGCCCTTTTCTAAATACCTTGGAAATCCTTCCTTTTTGATAATCTTATACCATTAATTTTATTTTAATTTGTCAATCATCCCCCATATTTCTATTAATTGTCTATTCCTCTCTTTTTTCCAATTCTTTATAGTTTACTCTAGACCAGTCTTCTATGCCTCTAGCATTCAAGAACTCTATGATTTCTTCTTCTCATCTTGTTAATTCTAACGCCCTCCCTCTCCTCTCATCTACCTCCATCAAACACGTTTCCTCTTCTCCATATCTGTTTTATTACCCCTGCTGCTTATCTATCCTGTCTCTTATATGAGCTCTATCATCTCCATTCGTTGCAAGATATATCCTAAATAGTTAAACTCTCTTACTTCTTCTAACTTAATTCCCTTCCATCTCCTCGTTCATTCTTTCTGTCTTCCCCCTCCTTTTCTACATTTAAATTCAGCTTTTTTCTATCCAAGTATTAATTCCATTAATTCTTCACCCTCTGCCGTCAACATTATGTCGTCTGCGTATGCCAGTGTATATAAGTTTTCCTTCCCTACCCTAACTCCTGCCTAAACTTTTTTCCTCATTTCTTCTTTCAAGTTTGATATTAATATATTAAATAAAAGTGGGTTCAGAGGACATCCTTGCCTAACTCCTCTCACCAACCTACCTTTACCCTCTTTTTGTCTATCTAACAATTTCCGATAATCTCTTTATTCATCCCTCTCTTATCCCCTTTTTCATCATAATTTTTTTTTAATTTGGCCTCGGTTTAATGAGTCAAACGCCGCATTTAAGTCTACGAACATTGTCATCATTGCCTGTTTTCTCTTTTAATCCTCTTATTTACTAGATAGTACATAAAACTCTGGCCACCCCTCTCCTCTCGATACTCGATTACATATTACCCATGTCCATTCCCCTAGTTCCATTCGTCCGTGTTTCCACACTTCATTTAAAATCTCGTCTATACCAGGTGCCTTTCCATCCTTCATTATTCATAACACCTTGACCATTTCTTCCCTTTTTATTTTTTCTTTCTCTTCTCTTTCTCTGCCATATTTCCGTCCCTTCCTAACTTTGCTCTCTACTTCTCGTAGTAAATCCAAAAAATATTTTTTCATTTCTACCATTTCAGTATCTTGGTTTACTTTATTTCTTTTCTTTCCTTCTCTATTTACTACCTTCCATACCTCTGCTTCCGTTCTAACCTTCTCCGCCTCTTCCTCAAACCTTTTGTTCTCTTCCACTTTTTTTTGCTCACACAACTCAGTATACTCTTTCTTTTTCCCTTCACAATCCTCATATCATCCACTTATATTTCTTCCTTGACTGACTTCATTTTTGTTTGTGCACTGTAATCCTCTTTGTATTGCTTCTATCATTTTTTGCATTTCATCGTCCATATTTTCCTCTCCCATATTGATATTTCTGATCTTTTCTCTAAACTGTTCTTTTTTTTGCCTTCACCAATCCCCTTTTTCAACACTTTGCACCTTTGCTCCCTTTTTATTCATATTGCTATTACTTGTCCTTCTCTGTTACCTCATCATCCATTATCACATAATCAATTACCGTTCCTATTTTTTCGCCTGAGCGTGTATATTCTCCTTCCTCATCTTTCTCTATATTTTCGTATAAAATGAACCGTCCCAATTTCCCCAAACTCTTTGAACACTTTTTTCCCTCCCTATTCAGTACCTTATCTTTGGATTTCCTCCTCTCTCTCTCTTCGCCCCATTCCCATCCTCCTTCATCTCCTGTTCTCGCATTGAAATCCCTACCTATTATAAACCTAATCTCTTCTTAATTTTCTTCAACCATTCCTTTCATCTCCTCTGCTTTCTCCTGCATATCTCCGTTCACATAACCTCCACTATCTTCCACTTCTCTGTTGCCATCTTTACCTCTCCAACTATTAATCCTTCTTTTTGTCCTTTCCCCTATTTCTTTTCTTTTGATGTTATACATTCGTTTTTCACTCCCATCACCATTCCTCCCATTGCTTTGTCCTTTTTATTCTTCCTCTTTGCCTTTTTAACTCGGCATTTGTAACTTCTTGGTAACCTTCCCCTTACTATTTCCCATCCCTTTTCATCTAACCATGTCTCCAGCATTATTACTACATCCCATTGTGTCAAATTTATCATAAACACCCTATCCTTTCTCTCTAATCCTGCTATATTCGAGTAACATATTCCGCATTCTTCCCTACATTCGTTTCTCTCCTCTTTTTTGCTTTTTACTATTCCTTATTTTCCTATCTATCGTTCCTTCCTTTCCTAGTTTCCCGGCATGTTCCTTTTCCCTTTTTTCTTTCCTCTTCCACTATTTTCATTAATTTTTACTGCAACTTCCTTTCCACTGATGTCAAATCATCCTCTGTTCTCTCCGAACTTCCATATAAGATCCTCTCCTTCGTAATCAGATCCCTCTTACGTTTCCATTCCTTTAGTTTCACCAGTACCATTCTCACTTCCTCTATTTCTGCCTTAACATCAATCCTTTTTAGTGCTTCTTCTACTCCTTCCTTCAGCTCCCTCCCCTCTAATCTTATATCCTTTCTCACTATCTTTCTTTTTCTTTCTTACCTCTCTTTCTATTCCCACCCTCGCCCCCACAAAACACCGGTTCGAGCTTCCTGTCTTCTTTATCCTACCTTGCATCTCCTCTACCTTTTAATTATTATCCTCCTGCTTCTCTAGTTTTTGTTCCAATGACTGCATCCTCTTTTCTAACTGTTCCGTGACTTATTCCCATTTTTTTATCTCTTTCCAAAATTCAGCCATTTCCCGTCTAATTTCTATCCTTAATTCCTCTCCCTTTTTCTCCTGCTTTTCTTTATAATTCCCCATTACTTCCACCGTAACGTCGCGAATTTCTTACAGCCTTTCCTCTTTCATCAGATGTTCAGTTTCATCTCCTTTTCCTTACAACCCCTTCTTCACAGCATCTAAATATGTTAATAAGTAATAAATGGGAAAAGATAAACGTTTTTTATCAAAAATTTTCCACTTCAAAAGCTTTTAATTTTTAATTGTTCAAGAATTCAAGTCTGCATTTTGAAATTCTTTAAATTAGAAATGTCAGGTTAAAAATGATAATCTAAAATGGAAAATTTGTTAATTAACAGATTTTTGAATTACGCATTTTAAAGTGAATGGTATCATAATTGAAAAATATAACAATTTAACTCATTATTTTAAAAGCTGATAAAATCGAACTTGGACAGGTTTTTCTTCTAAATATTTATAAATTTCCCGGTCAAAAAATCAATTCTTCAAAATAAACTGTTTTGAGGCACCTGATTTCACTTCGTCTAAAAGCTTATATGTCGCTTCGAAAGATAAATGCTTCTTCTTGTTTTTCTTCAAAATTTTCGTTATGCCTGGTTACACCTGTTTACGCAGCGCATAACCTAAACACTGTTTAACAGAAAGACAACTGAAGCGATCATCCTGCGACATTTTTGTGACTGAATGAAAATGACTGAAGCAGACGACACAGTTAACCGCCGAGGATACTGCGCGCTTCTTTCACACACTTTCTCGTCCCCTTGGAGCACCTTGTCCTCTAGCTATAGAACGGGAACTTTTTTGCAGGACTGCAGTGTATTTTAAATTATCAAAACTTTAGAAGTAATTTTTATTTAATTATAAATTATCAATTTAATCATGATATTATTATTTCCTTTGGGGCTGATTTCTACAGTTTTGCATATACACTGAAGTCTCCCATATTTGAAGTCTTCAGACCTTTGTAGCTTACCTTTACGTTTAAAATATTTTATCCAACAAAATTGTCTGCACTCCTATGTCAAGCCATGAGCTCACCTCCCGTACATTCCCACCTATCCTAACGTAACCGCCTCCGCAACGTCATGCTACAAAACGCACTATTCCCCGAAATATTTGGGTCGTTTTTTGATTCTATTATATTGAGTTGTAGCTGGCAAATTATTGCACGTCCAAAAAAAACCATGGTAAAATATCGGCATGCATAAAGCGTTAAAAGACCGCAGTTACTGCACTCAGAGTTAGTTGTATTTATCTGCATCATTATTGATAGTATTTATTGATTTTAAATAGACCCGCGATTACATTACAGTTAAGGACGTAGCTTTTAGGGGGCTCATCGATACAAGGCCGTGGGAAACAATGAACGATGCTGAACAATAATATATTGATGACTCGCGGTAGAGGTGGGTCCCCTCCTACCTTGAAATATAAGAATCTTTACGTTTCAAAACCGCAAAAATAAGAGAGGCTTCACTGTAAAAAAATGAAATAACCTATTTATTTTTACTTTATTTAAAAGAGCGTGTTCGATTTACCAAAGAACTGTTCTTTTCTTTTCATTTATGAAAGAAATTCTTTCATTTTTCTTGTGCAATTTTGCATAAGAAGGCTTGAAAATAATTATTTTTTAAAAAGTCAGTTTTTAGAAAAAGACTCAAGAAACTCAATATGTCTAACATAATTGCACTAAAGGAGTTAAAATGAGAGAAATATGTTTCCAAGCAATAGAGTCATCTGCGCATTAGAGACAGTTATATAACAATGAAAAAAAAGAAAACAAACCACCTTGATCTGTTTTCTTGAAGCCACTAGAAATTATTCCTATCTTTTGGTAATATCGATCAAAAATGTAACATCAATTGTTTTGCTTGCACCGTTTTTATCTGATAAAATGTTATCAGAAAAAAATGAGAGTTTTCAGTGAACGAATCTTTACTTATATATGAGGAGTAAACGGACAAAGTATGATAAATCCATTTTTTGAAAAAAAAAAATTAGTGATGCATGGTTTTAGCATTTCGAGGACTTTGACTCACAAAAAAATTCAGATAAAGTTCCGAATTTAATATAATTCTAAAAGTTCCGAAAGCCCTTACCTCCGATTTGTTTAAAACTCCGTAAGCTCATATATTTTGATGCATTGATTACGAAAATCATAGTAAAAATTGGGGCAAATGTAATTACCATGGTAGAAACCATAAAAATCATGAGTTTTCACGTTTATCTCAAAAACCATTAAAAAATGATGAACGTAATGTTAACCAAAGTCGCAGAACTACTCAAAAAACACATTTTACGTAGGTATTCCTGTAACCAAGCACTGCAATTATATATTTTTTACTTAATTTTATTTACGTCTCTACACGAGACATTAGAAAGGGGTAAGGATTGGACCAAAATTATTTTTGAGACCAGACACAAGGGTACTTTCTACTCTCACGATAAGGTAAAAAGGGGAAGAGGTTTGACCAACATTATTTCTGCGGCTAGACAAAGGCTTGCTTTTCTCATCCCCAAAAGAAGTTGGAAAGGTGAAAGTGTTTGACCAATATTATTTCTGTGGCCAGACAACGGGGTTCCTTTCCAACCCCCACGAGAAGTTAAAATGGGGAATGGGTTTGACCGAAATTATTTCTGTGCACAGGCTAAGGAGTACCTTTCTATCCCCTACGAGAATTTGGAAAGGATAACGGGTTTGCGCAACATTATTTCTGTCGCCAGATAAAGTGTTGGCTTTCTGCTACCCACGAGAAGTTGAAAAAGCGAAGGGGTTTGTCCAGCATTATTTTTGTGGCTAGAAAAAGGGGTACCTTTTTCTTCCCTCCGAGAAGTTAGAAAGAGGAAGGGGTTTCAGTAAAAATGTTTCTGTGCTCAGACAAAGTGGTGCCTTTCCGCCCCCACGAGAAGTTAGAAAGGGGAAGAGGTTTGGCTAACATTTTTTCTGCGGATAGACAGAGGCCCCTCGCCCGAGAGGTTGGAAAGGGGAAAGGGTTTGTCCAGCATTATTTCTGTGTATTATACTGCGTATACGTGCGTGTAATTTCATCTTTATCATTAATTATATCGAAAACTTTTACTCGTATCAAAAAACGGATGCAACATAAAATGTGTATTCTGACTAAGTCAACAACTTTTGCAAACATTACTTATTGCAACTAATATTTTTGTTTGAACAAATGGAAAGGATGTTGCATTAACTCTCATAAAACTTGCAAGAATTTAAAATTCACCATATGTAACTTAACAATCCAAATTAAAGCGATAGTAACACATTTTATTCGAAAGAACGAAAACATCTTTTGAAGTCTTTGAAGACTATATGAAAAATAACTCACTTCACCAAAAGATATAAGTTTCAGAAGGAGTAATTGAGTAAACCAATTACAAACAATTAAATACGGACACACACGTAGAAAATTATTATTTTTATTATTATATACTTAATTTATTAACTACATACATAATCGTACGCTTAATCGCTATGAAAAATTGGAACGGCTGCGGCTAGATTCAACCCTAACTTACCTAAAGCACTAATCACATTCCCTAACAACTAAACCAAACTAAACCTCAAGGCTGACTGATAATATTCTTGTATGAATAAAATTCTTTAATAATTTGATATCTCAGTAACTCAGTATAATAAACTTGAGTGTATTTAGATGTAATAGTTTATAAATTGTACTCATTGAATTAAATTTTATTACCTTAGTGAATAAATTTCGTAAGAAAGAATTCCTAATGTTTTAAATCGAATATTAAATGAATGAATTGGAAATAGAAAGAGTTGACTTTTGTTTAAAATGTTGTGAAACATAACCTTTCGGTTCGACCGGAAAATGGCGGAAACAATCGAGCAGCATTCTCAAACGAAACTATATGAAAAATCAAGAATAATGATTTCATAGTTTGCTATGCGTCTCAGGTTTCTGTCAACTTCATATTGACAATATCAATTTCTAAAATACGCTTTCGAGATTGTGATATGCACTATTTTTTTATTCAAATTATTTTTCGAAAACTCAGTAAAAAGAATATAATTTTTTCATAGTGTTAATTCTTGCAATGGAGATTCATAATTCGTATTTAGAATACTGCTTTCTCGTCTTCGTGTTTTAAATACTACAAGGAAAAAGATCTGAGTGGAGGAGGGTACCAAATACCCTAGAACCAATGTTGTCCGCATGTGCTAGAACTCTATCGGTTCAAAAAATGGAACTAGGGCAGTTCAGTTCTCTTGGGACCAGCTTGATTCGGCGAGTGAGCGCCCGACGTTCCAGTATCGAGACAACATTGCTTCTGCGGGTGCGGGACTAGAGTCCCGAATCAAACTGGTCCGAATAAAATTGAACTACCCTAATTCCATTTTTCGAGCCAATAAAGTTCCAGCACATGCGGACAGCAATGGTTCTAGGGTTTTTCTTACCCCCCTAAACCCGGATTTTTTTCCGTGTAGTATACTAGTGTGATAATATTAAACTTCGGTACTGTAATACAAATAAGGGTAATAAAACCTCGGTTTCCCCTACTTTGGAACGATATTATACTAAATTCTAATTCTTTTTTGTCATTTATTCTAACAAAAAATCTCTCTGTGTAATAAGAAATGCTTATCTCGTTTCAACCACGCCACTTTAACTTTAATGCTAATCGTTGAAGAAAGCATCCAGACAACAAAATCAATTACTTGCCCTAAACTGGCCTTTCTTAAACACTTAGCTTTGAGGGTATGATGAAAGCGTTGGCACAAAATGAGAATTATGTAAAAGGTGCTTTAGAGTGCTTGGAATAAAGTGGTTGATCAGAGCCGAATTGCAACGCTGGGTATCGATTCTTTTGACTGGGCATTCAGCTTAGGCGCTTTGCGACGAACTTAGGATGCAATCTTTCAAACGAAAGTAGCGTTTATCATGCGTTTGTGAATTAGCTATTTTGATCTCCAATTCCGACAATCAAACGCCTCTTGATAATAGAAATCGAATTTCGTGTTTAAATCTCAATAAAATGCAATTATACGAACGCTTTGCGCGTTGTCTATATGACCTATAAATCTCCGTAGCACAAAACTGTTCATAATTTGAGTTTTTCCCATAAGGATTTTTTATCAGGAGAGCATAAAATAAATCTGCCCCAAAATTATTTTTAATTTCACAAAAAATTGCTAAACGGGCATGATTTCAACCCGACAAATTTGAAAGATATATCTTGCATGCAACAATAAAGTAAAGTTTACGTAATTTTGCTTTTTCACGAAAAATTAATTTATAAGGGGCAATCACCCGTAAGTACATTTTATTATATTCTTGCAAAATAAAGTTGGTTTCGCGTACAACACTGGATAGGAAAATTTCTTTACAAAGAGGGTTGAAAAAATCTGCCCGCTTCGCTGGCATATTTTCATGGCGCACTTCGCGCGCGGCTCGTTTCGCTCGTAAGTTTGAGCGCCCCTAGGGTGCGCATCCGTTGGATCTTCCGCTTCGCGCTCTATTAGGTATGCATCTCGCGCTACGCGTTCGGACACATTTGCCACACGCTTTACACGCGGTTCCTCTAGGTTTTCGGACTTGTGTGCTTGCTTTTACGCGCTTCGTGGGCTAATTAGTAAGCTCTAGTAAGCTTAATCGTTATGACATGTTTTTGATTCAATTACGCCAGTTTTACGTAAGGAGAAGAAGTAATTTACTTAAGATTCTATCAACCTTAAGGAACGCCTTGTCATCAAGACACTCGCGCTTCGCGCTTGATATTTAGTTTAAGAATCATGTGAAACTTGCGCTCCACGCTCGTTTTTGTTCATCGTGTAATAGAAACCCAAAAGTTTGAGCGCGCTTTGCGTTCCTTGTTATATGTTCTTCATATACAAATGAATAAATTTGTATTTGATTTCAACGAATAAAACGAAAGCGAATAAAACAAAAACTTTACGAATAAAACAAAAACTACACATACTAACAAAAAGTGTCATACAGCAAATTTGTAGACCTGTTTTGACTGCACAATTTTTGTCTAATCATCATTTGTCGTATCTTGCATAGTTTGTCCGTAAAATTGAATTTTTCATTAGTTTTCGTGCAATGAAAATGTTAATTTTCGATTTTTTTTCGATAAATTGTTCGTCTATAGGCGTAATACTAATCACTGCGCATAGAATTTTTAAATCTTGAAAAGAAGTGGTATCAAAAATTTTCAAAATTTGCTCACTTTTTAAATTTTTATCAAAAATGGCTGGCTAACGAACTTGACCTTTAATTTGAGACACTAAAAGAGTATACCACAGGCCAGTACAATCTGTGGATTTTTTCGAAAGTTATCGTGCTCAAAGACAGATAGACATACATACATGCAGACAGACAGACAGACACATTCGTAAAAACCTGTTTTTCGGGTTCAGGGGGTCTCAAAACGTGGACATTTGACAAAAACCGGGATGGTCAAATTATACACAAATCTTGTACCTTCTCTAGACGAGAATGTAAAAAGTAAATTTATCAATTTAGTTAAAACATTTTATGGTGGCAAACTACCATAAAAGAAGTTACAAGATTACAGTATACACGAAAATGGTCAAATAGCTGTAAATTAAAGCTGAAAATAAGGTTCACGTGTTTTTGTATTTTCCCGAGGAATTTCTTTGTAGGGGTTAACCACCCTGAAAGAAATTTTATTATGTTTTTATGAACAAAAGTAATTTTGCAAACGAAATCGAAGTAAAAAATTTTCTCACAGTAAGAGGTAAAAAACGTTAATTTCTTAATTTAGTCAACATTTTTATGGGGGTAACCTATCCCAGAATAAGTTACGATTATATAAGAAAATTATACAATAGGTGTAAATTGAAGCCAAAGAATCTGAAAAAATATATGTTTATTTTTCAGGAATATAATAAAATACACTTAACTTGTCGACGTGCAAAAATACGTAAAGTTTATTTTATTGTGTGCATGCAAAATATATTTTCTGCGTAATCAAAAATAATTTTGGGGTCAAAAATTGCCCTAAAAATGTTCCAAAAATTTAAGAAAATTACATTGTTTAACTCTCATTGCGAAGAGGCTTTTCAGTTGGTTTCATTGTAAAAGATACCGTTGCTATATGTGAAACAATTAAATGGGGATTTGACATCGCATTATTCGCGAGTGGTTCTTACCACCTAAAAACCATTTTGGGCACATAAGAAAAAATAGGTTTCACTTAGTTTTTCGAGTAATACAACATATGCCAGAACGAAGATAATCGGTAGGGTGCGGGGGAACCTACCTAGCTTCCATTGATAGTAAGTTGTTGAATATGTTACACAAACTGCATAAATTCGAGCTAATAGATTCAATAATTCGATAATATTGGATAACCAGCTGGATGGTTTCCTCAATATGATTCTTTTTGAATTCGAATTCTATCTTTGGTGCTTTTGAGATAAAGAATTTGTTAAATTATCGAGGATTATCGCAAATGCATTCATCGTATAATTCATATTTTAAATTTTATGACCATAGCAAAGTAAATAATCAATAATATACTGTGGTCGACTGATGAATCTGATACTGACAGATTGGAAAACGGATTATAATTTGCAGCTCTGTTAGTAATTAAGTTTGTATTCAATATTCTTTAAACAAAGGAGATAAATTTCCTTTCAAATTACGTAAACGTTCATCCTTTAAGAGGCTCTAGGGGAAACTGTGCTAAAGCAGATCACTCATTTCAGAAAATTACCTGTAAGAATTATAAGCATAACCCCACAATAAAATAATAATTTCTCATGAGTATCCTGATGCATCTTACTTTTGATATATTTGGACATTTTCGAAGTAATGTGCTGTCCTTTGAAGTCCTTCTATTTAGGAAGAAAACAAAAAATATCTATGGACAAACCTTTTGGTTAAAGTTCGCTTAAGTTACGTATTCTCTTCAGGTGATCAAAAGTAATGAAACAATTGTGTAACATATGTATTTTTAATACTTGAAAGTTTTAATAAAATGCAAATTATAATCTGGCACTCAAATTGCCTGTAGGTTCCACACTTGTCAGTCAATTATTTCACCACTGTTAATTTACTTTGTTTAAAAAGTAAAACCACAAAATTATTTAAAGAGAGGTGTCGATAAGCGCTACTCTTTCGTCCAATACGGGTTTCATTCTCCTTTTGTATTCAAATCTTGATACTTTTTCTGAAAATATTGCTTTTTGTGAAAAAGACTATTTATAAAATGGAACATATTTACGAATGTAATATTTTGAGTTATGAGCATATTTTTTACTTAAATTAGCAGTTTTCTTTTAGAAAAGTGGAGAAAAATAGTTATTTTATTATCGAGAAAGAAAGACTTTATATAAAAATGTATAGTAACTCGGGTAAACATAATCCGCTTATTAACACTTTTCCTTTATGTATACCAATCTCTTCTTTAGGTATATGACGATTACAATCAATTTTTGGGATTTTTTTATGGTAAAATATCATCTAAATTTATCATTTTGATTTCGAGCTCGATTCTCTTAGCAGCGTCTTTTATCATGATATATCATAAATGCACCTACATTTATTTTTGGATCAAATGATTAGGCATCTATTTTCGCAAAACATTATTAAAATAATAATTATCTATTTTTTTATCTATGTCGAGGACTGTAATTTTATCTAAAAAAATATCAAACGTAATTGAGAGTTCTATTTATAGAGGACTTTTACACAACAAGTAAATATGCTATTGAATAAATGGGTCGCACTATCGCCGTCGTTCGACAGTAGATTGACTCAAAATATACTTTAGAATTTATAGCATCACTGTTAAGTCAGAATGCATTAAAAATGTATAATATTTATTATATATTTACATATATTATTACATATATTATTTATATAACATTATGTCTTTCAAATATAATAGAAATGGATATTTCAAGAAATGAATTAGGAGAAGCCAAAGTCTTCTAAAGACAATGGACGCTCGAGTACCTGAAGGAATATTATGATTTTATTTTTGAATGTTTCTGGTTAGAAGACTTAATTAAATTTGCGTTGCTTGAATCTCTAAAGTACGTCTAATGTTTAGTGATCATTCATATATCTCAAAATTAAGTTATTTGAATTAATATTAATTCAATACCGAAATTAATTCTTTAGATCAGGTTACTGGTCAGGATAATCATGCCATGTGTGTCGTCTCCCGATATGTCGATCATTTAAATAAAATACATGCTATGTCTCTGAAAGTATTGTTACTCTTACACTTCATATTTCACCGTAACCGAGAGCGATAAGTCGATAATCCCACCAACTTTTCCTACCCCCTTTCTTTCATATTTCAAGGAGCTTCTTTTCACATTTCTATTTACAATATTTCACTTCCACTTTCAGTAGCTCAGTCACCCGCAGTTTCCTTCTAATTAACACCCATTTTTTTAAATAATTCAATTATTTAAAATCGAAAACACTTATGTTTTTACATATGACATAAAGGCTGTAATTAGGAAAGTTTTAAAAGATTGAAGGTCCCTTAAGTGTATTGATTTTCAAAATTATTTGCTTCAATATTTTTGTGGTTTATTGTCAAATGCCGAAGAAGATTTCAACACAATCGTAGATCAAAACAATGTGACAGCTTTAGAATCACTGAGAGAACACGTGATCATCTGAAAAACAAATGAAACTTAATTCCACTAGATGATACTTCTTATTTTTGTTATCGTGCTTGTGTTTTTGTTATTTTTTTTTCATTTTCCTGAAAGACAAAACTTGTTTGAACTCAGGCCATATTTACAAGTGATTAATGATGCTAATTAAAATGATGAATTCTCAATTCAGATTTTATAGACACTTTGATTCGTTTCATAATCGAAAACTTTTACAATGGACAATTTCGTACTAGATAAAGAATATAATTGTAGGGTCGATAGGAGTAAGAGCAATAATGGGGTTAGTGTGATAAGGAGAATATTTTTAATGAAACACAAATTAGTTATTAATTTTTTTATTACGGCATAATGATTATATCTCAAATTATTTGTATGAAAAAGATGGCGGTCATTAGTTATTGCTTTAATAAATTAGTTCTAAAGAAACTGAGATGCTTTCGGAAAACTCGAATTCGTAATTGTTCAATCTAGTCTTTTGATTTGAATTTTTCCTACGTAGAGCACCTTTTCCTGCTTTCTTTGAAGAATGAAGGTAGATATTATATTTCATTGAATAACCGTTATTTTTTAAAGGTGATAGATTTGTATTATTTTTAATGATAAATTATAACAGAGTAATTCAAAATCAGGCCAAGGGGTAAGTATGATATCCGTTTTTCTTTCTTTTCTTTTGGAGAGATTAATGAACCTGATTTTTGGAATAAAAATGTAAATAGTTAATAGGAATGTGAAAAAAAAACATTTCAATATTAACATTAAACACATGCAAATATTTGTTTAATTAATTTAGAAATCATACAATTTAAAATAGCAAACATACATTATCAGAATATATGGATGTTTAATTTATAGTTATGAAAGCACACTCTTGAAAAATTTAGATTTCCGTGTTTTTTTCCCCTACACTTATCACACTTACCCGCAATGACGAGAAAGCTGAAATCTTCGAGACATTACCAAATAAAACTAAAAATATTTCATCTGGAAGTTTTTTTCTGATTAAAAAAGGGGTTGATTAAAATTAGAATTCCAAAGACATTATTGAAAAATTTAATTAATAATATTCTTAAAAATATAAAATATCATTAGTCACAGTTTAATTTTGTAATTTTGTATGACACTTACCTCGTTCGACCCTATGTCATGTTTATAGACATTTTCTTATGCCTGAAGAATTGTATTTTTACCTTGAACAATATGACTATATAGAATCTTGTGGAGATCGAGCTCGAGATCCAGTTGATCAATTTATGGGATCGTATAAATTTATCGTTTGTAGCATTTGAGAGTCTAGTTTGGAGTTTTAAGCGTGACATGATTCCGAGATAGGGATGATTTAAATATATAAATTGAAGCTTAAAGAATCTCAGAATTTACAATCTAAGGTGACTATATAGGTCCTGGAAATAAAAGTAGGAGAATTGTGGCTTGCCGATCTTTAACCTCTAAATCCGTGAGGCTACATCCGGTTTACCACGTAATGAGGTCCAGAGGCGAGCATTTCTATTGCCCTTCAATTGCTTGCACTTTAGAAGTTAGTCTTCCTCGAACGAATTTGATCTTCCAGTCGTTAAGGTCATCATATGCTGTTGACAATAGTAATAAAGAACGTGCACTAATATAATTGTTTTGGTGGGATATTTTCGCGCAAACAACTTTTTTCCTTCAATAAAAATTTTGTTTTCTCTGAACAAAATTTTGTTTTCTACATCGAAGTAGTTTTCTCAATGTCTTTTTACTGTTTTTACATCAAATTACAAGCGTGCTTTTTCCAAAATTTGTCTTAAAGGCTGCAGTAAAATCATCACGTCCACATGAATAGAGATATTGAGTAAACGTTGAGTTGTTCCAAAGAATCTTTAAGTAAGGCAGTAATTGGTAAATATAGGGATGTGAATTAATGAAGCATTTTACTAAAACATTGAAGTTTCATGAAACAATGAAACGTTTCATTAGAGACCAAAGTTTAAGAAACGTTCGGAAGTTTTACAGGGTGCTTGTGTGCACTTGTTCCCTTGTGGAAAAATCTTCAGGCGCTGGCCCGGCCCAGACCACCCATCTGGTTTTCAGTCGTGGCAATGACCAGATGGTTTGGCCTGGGTCCAGCCAAAAGTGTAAAGTTTTTTTGACTAGCCACACCATATGGTCAGCCGCTATATATTGACTGATCAGCCACTAGTTAATAGCTGATTAGCCACTAGCAGGTGGCGGACCAGCCGCTGACTGCACTGAAAAAAGAATGCTAAAATTGAATCAAAAGTGCGCACTCACGTGCTCGCCCAAAAGCAGATATGGGCACGAGTAGCGCTAAACACGGGACAGGTCGGATCTTCCAGACTTGATAGTCTAGATAAAGCCTTAACTGGGCCAGGTCTGACAGAAAACTACAATGAAACTTTTCCATGTTCGTCACGAATAAAACAAAAAGTACGGGTCCTATCAAGGAGAAATTTTCAACGAATTTGTCGATCTTTTTTGAGGTCGCAATTTTTGTTATTTTATATTTTTTCATATCGTGCATAGTTTCACCACAACGTGGAATTTTTGACTTTTCATTATTTTTTGTGCTATCAAAATTAGAAATTGTCGAATTTCCAAGAAAATCCAAAAAGTTGCTATGATAATATAGTAGGGCCAAAGATCAATTTGATTCGTTCATTTTTTCGAGAGTTATCGTGTTTACGGACGGACGGACGGACAGACGCCATTTCGGACAATTCTAATACTTTCTCAATCATACATAATGATAATGTTAAAAGTTTTACTTCTATAATGGAAAATTTTATAATAATTACGCCTTAAAAAGAGCTATTGAGGGCCTTCAATTTAAAACAAAACAC
>JAAAKG020002640.1:0-21704 GCA_010014905.2 Druon quercuslanigerum | reverse complement strand
TTTTATTTAGGAGGATCGCACTATATTACTGGATTGTTTTGATGAAACTAGATTACTTGGATTATATGGATTACTCGCATTATACTGGAATAGTCGGATGACACAAGATTGCTAGTGTACACTGGATTACCGAATTATAGGATTTATTTAGGAAAATCACACTTAATTACTGGATTGTTCTGATGACACTAGATTACTTGGATTACATGGATTACTTGCATTGCAGTCGAATACTCGGATTACCCTGGATTTCCAGAGTACACTGAATTATTAAATTAGGCTTTATTTATAAAGATTGCACTATAATCCTGGATTGTTTTGATGAAACTAGATTACTTGAATTGCATTGATTACGCGAATTGCACTGGATTACTCCGATTACACTGTATTTTCAGATTAAACTGGATTACTGGATTACACTTTTTTTTTTAGGATTACACTTGATTATTAGATTATTTGGATTACACTACGTTACTTTTATTACATGGATCAAGCGCATTGCACTGGATTACTCGCATTGCACTGGATTGCTAGATTACACTGGATTACCAGATTACACTATAGTTAGAAAGATGACACTTGATTACTGGATTATTTACATTACACTAGATTACTTTGATTACATGGATTACTCGTGTTTTACTGGATTACTTGGATAACCATATTACACTGTATTTAGAAGGATTCTACGAGATTACAGAATTATTTCAATTACACTAGATTACTTTTATTAAACGGATTACTCGCATTGCGCTGGATTACATGGATAACAATATATTAGCAGATTACTTTCTATTTATTCGGATTACACTAGATTACTTTAATTACATGTATTAAGCGCATTGCACTGGATTACTTGCATTGCACTGGATTGCCAGATTACACTGGATTTCCAGATTACACTGTATTCGCTTACTGAATTGTTTCTATGACATTAGATTACTTGAATTACATGGATTACTCGAATTGCGCTGGATTACTCAAATTGCGCTGGATTGCCAGATTACACTGGAATACCAGATTACACTTTAGTTAGAAGGATGACATTATATTACTGGATTATTTGGATTACGCTAGATTACTTTCATCACATGGATTACTCTTGTTGTACTGGATTACTTGGATAACCATATTACACTGTATTTATAAGGATTATACTAGATTACTGAATTATTTCAATTACACTAGATTACTTTTATTAATCGGATTACTCGCATTGCACTGGATTACATGGATAACAATATATTAGCACATTACTTTGTATTTATTCGGATTACTCTAGATTACTTTGATTACATGGATTGCTCGCATTGCACTGTATTACTTAGATTACACTGGATTACTAGATAATACTGAATTACCAGATTACACTGTATTTTTAGATAATTCTGTATTACTCGGATTACACCGAATTATTAGTTTGGATAACCGAACGGTTCAGAAGATTGCCAAAGTTGTTTCCCTGTCGCACATAAAAGTAAACCAAGAAAAATAAAATCAGGAACGTCACTATAATTTTATTTCAGTCATAGAAGTCATAGAATAGATAGACAGCCGTGATCAAAAATAGCGAAATGAAATTTTTCGGCAGACCGGTCGCTGTAGTACCTAATGGTCTTTAAAACTTCTAATGTCCTAAAGATGTCCCAAAGATATCTTAAAGGCATAAGATGTCCTCGGGAAATTTTTTAAAGTGATATTATACGTCTAAGACGTCTAAAGGACATCTCTAGGATGTCGAAGAGACATTTTCCAAAAGACGTCTTAGGGATGTTCCGAAGACGTCTCTAGGGCATCCTTAATTTATTGACACAACTGGACCAGGACACTTGTGATTCTTTAGGATCCATGGTACTCTTCCCAGTGGACAAAACTTAAGGATGTCCTACAGACGTCCCCGGGACATCCCTGAGACGCCTTTTGACTTTAGACGTCTTAGCCGTCTAATATCACTAAGAAAGGTTTCTCGACGACGTCTTATATCTTTAGGACATCTTTAGGATATTAGACGTTCTAAAGACGTGGATTGGACTGAAACAGGATGTTCTAGGAACATCCCAATGACGTTCTTGGGATATGCATGGTTTTGTGCCCACACATTTATATTAATTTTCGGAGAGGCCTTAATCTTTTTCTAATAAACTAATGATAAAATAATTTTATTTTTGATAAAAAGGACACAAAATGAGTATATGTTTTAAAGAAAATTTAAACTTCACACTCTTTCCTCTTTTACCAGAATTCCTTCTTTTTTCAATTCTTACAACACAATACAGCTTTTTTGTTTAAAAATAATTCTTTTTAACTAAAATTCCTATTATTATTTTTTTTTTTTTAATTTATCTTAATTAGTTAAGAATTCTACTCTTTAGTTGAGGGTTGAACTATTTTGTCGAAAATTTTTTGTTAATCATTTTCTTAGCTGAAAATGTAAAAAATGCATGTTTTTGGCAGAAAATTAATTTTCTTGACTAAAATCGTAACTTTTATATTTTTGGTTGAAAAGTGATCGTTATTATTAGGAAATTCCACTATTTGGTTGAAAATTCAAGTACTTCTTGAAATTTAAACTTCTTCCTTAAAAAGTCATTTTTCAAGTAGAGGATTATTCTTTCCGGTAAAAAGTTGAACTATATTATTAGAATTTTTTTTGTTTTTCGGAAAGAAAATTTTAATTCAGCGATTTAACTTTTGTATTTTTGGTTAAAAACTGTTTGTTTTTTATTTTAAAATTCACCAGTTTTCAGGGTAGCAACTTGACTGAGAAAGATCAGGAAATGACCGGAAATTTGGTTGGCCGGGAAAAAAATAAGAAATGACCGGCAATCGAATTATAGAACCGGGAATTTACTTATAATCGTAAAAAAATTCAAGTTTTCATTATTTTAATTTTTTTATTAATTCAGAAAAGTGATTTCTACTTTATCTAGAGTTGCAGGGCATGTGAGTGAAAAAAATTATAGTTTTTATTTTAGTTCAGGGAAATTCTTTGGTAAATAAATATAATTTTGCTTGCAACAGGAAATTGTTGAATTTTTTTAAAGAATTAAAACTGGGTACTTCGAAGAGAATATATTTCTGAATTATAATATAAAATATACATATTTTTCGTTAGGAATTTACATTCTTTTCTTAAAAATTCAATTACTTGCGGTTAAAATCTACGATCTTTTGTTAAAATTCAAAATTTTTTTTTGGAAGACGCATCGTTTTAAACGAAAATTCATGAAAAGTTAAATACTGATTTTGCAATTAAAAATTGAACTTTTTCAGTCTAAAATTGATCTATTTTTCTAAAAATCCGTTTTTTTACTGAAAATTAGATTTTTAGCGAAAAATTCAATTGTTGTTTCAGTTCAGAAATAAAAGTACTTGGTTGAAAAATAAACTGTCATATAGACGTATTCTAGACATCGCTAAGACGTCTTTTGGAACATCGCAGAGGGCAAAAATATAAGGGATGTCATACAGACATCTTTTAGACATCACTAAGACGTCTTTTGGAACATCCCAGTAGGAAAAATATTAAGGAGGTCATAGAGACGTCTTCGAGACATCCCTAAGACGTTTTTTTGAACATCCCAGTATGCAAAAATGATAAGGATGTCATAGAGACGTCTTCGGGACATCCCTTAGAAGACTTTCAGAAAAAAACTTTAGGGCAGCCTCGAGATCCTCTTAAGACGTCTAATGCTCGTAAGAAAAATGTGCCGAAAATGTCCTATGTCTTTAAGACGTCTTTAGGACATCTTTATGACATGAAACATCTTAGAGACGTTAATTGGTTAGAGATTGGAGATCCTAGGAACGTCCCAAGGCCTTTTTTGGATGTTCATGGTTTTTTCCCAGTGGGTGAATAACCTAGTATGCAAAGAAATTAAGAATGTCCTAGAGACGTCTTCCGGACATCCATGAGACGTATTTTGGAATATGTATTTTGCACATCCTGGGGATTTAAAAATTAAACTATTTTGTTAAAAATTCAAGTAATTTGTGGAAAATTCACCTTCTTTGTAGAAAATTAATCTTTTTTGTACAAAATCAAACTTAGTGATTAAAAATTTATATTTTTGGTAGATATTTAATTTAATAATTAGAGTTGGACATTTATAATTTTAGATGAAAATCTATTAATTTCGCTAAAAGTTAATTCCTTTTAACTGAAAATTTAACCGTTTCATTTTGGATAAAAAATTGACCTTTCTAGCTCAAAATTTAACAATTTAGATCTAAATTTGTTTTTAAAAATTAAAAATTCATTTATTTCGTTGAAAATTTGCGTATTTTGTTATAAAATCAACTTTTTCATAGAAATTCGACTTTTCCGGTAGAAAATTATTTTTTTCAGAAATAAGTGAACTTATTTCGAAAATAAACTGTCTGGTTGAAAAAAATTTGGTTAGTACTAAACATTTATCACCTTAATTAAAAATTTATTCCTTTTGTTTAAAAATGAGAGATTTTATTGAAAACTTGTTTGTTTGTTTTTTGTTTTTTTTATGAAAAGGACATTTAACTGTTTTATTTCAAATTAGTACCTTTTGTGGTTGAAAATAATTTTGTTCTTAAACTGAAAATAAAAATACTATTTCAGTTAAATATTTCTTAAGTCTAGTTAAAAATACATTTTTTTGTTTGAACATTCACTTTTTGGCTGAAAATGTAATTATTCCATCTTCTTTTACTTGAAAACTCGTCTTTTGTGGTGGATAATTAATTTTATAACTTATATATTTTAGTTGAGGATTCATCATTTTAGTTGGAAATTGATCAGTTAACGCAAAAATTATTTTTTTACTAAAAATGTAACTATTCCATTTTCTGTTGAAAATTGATATTTTTTAGTATAAAATTCTACTATTTAGTATAAAATTGGTCTCATTTAATTGAAAATTAGAATATTTCCTTAAAATTCATGTATTTTCTTGAAAAATTTTATTTTTTGATAGAAAATTAATCGTTTTGTATGAAAATTAATCTTATTGTTTAAAATTTTATCTTCTAGGTTAAAAATTAAGTATTCCAGTTAAATATTCATCAATTAACTTTAAAATTCATCGGCTTTGTTTTATAATTCCATGATTTCAGTTGATAGTCGGCAATTGTATTTGAAAATTCAACATTTTTATTAAAATTATCTTTTTTTTTTAAATTAATATTTTTTAGTTGAAAATTCAACTAATTTGTAGACATTTTTTCTTTTTCACTTCAAAATTTAATCTTTATCTATTATATTGCTAGAAAATTCATCTATTTTTGTTTGATGTTGAATGTTTTTTAATAAAGGATTTGACCATCTCAATTTCTTTAAAAATTCATCTTTATGGTTTGAAAATTTTGTTTAAAATTCATCCCTATTGCTTAAATGTTGAAATATTAAGTTGTGAATGAAACTGCTTTATTGGCAATTAATTTTTTTTAGAAAGTTCAAATATTCGATGAAAAATTCATCTTTTCACGTGTAGTTTTAAAATTTAACTTTATTTCCGTTTACGAATTTGCTAATATTATTTTAAAACAAAAGCGTAAAAAGAATTCTCAACGATTTGAATTTGTTTTGATTTTCCATTTATCTAAAAAAGACTCATAAAAACCAATTTTTCAAAAAAGCTTAACAATTTCTTTTTTGTTTTAGCTTTAAAATAGTCTCAACATATTCCGGACCAAAAAAAAAACTAAAACAGGTCGTTACAGTATCTGAAATTTGTTACACATTTTTCTAAAAAACAAGTTAGTTGATCCATAACCACAACAAACAATAAATCAGGATGAAAAATAGACTACCTTCAATAACTTTTTTTTCGTACCCTATTTTTAGTCACATGATGACTGTGAGATTTACTTTTGGTTTGATCTAGAATTTAAAGATTTTTTAAAATTTTATACCAGAGCCCTTTGCACTCTTTAATGTACTCAGCCTTAAATAATCAGTAATCAGAATATCCACATCAAGTTCTTCATCTGATTGAAGTCGTTACTGCAATTTTTCGAACTTGATGAAGTTTACAAATGATATACTGATTCAAAGATTCTCTGACTAAGAGAAACGATCTTTGCCGATAAGGTCGTTAAGTAGTACTGTATACTGGATCGTATAGTGATATAACAGGACACTTGGACTTGGCTGAAGAGAGCTTGTTAGCTTAACCATCACATTGTTTCACCAAGGCGTGGTACTGTGCTCCGCTGATGTAACGGGTGCGTGGAAGAAACAGTTCTGCAGCCCGTGATCCAGTATACGTGTCATGGAAGAAAAAATTATATATCTCGTACATCACTCAGGTCATTCGAGCTCAAGATCTGAGAGAGCGCCTTTTTCGACCTTTCCTGATTAATCGCTCAGAGAAAAGGAACGGATTTCCAGAAGACATTATTACAAACTTCTTAGCAAATCTAGAGCTATTCTAAAAAATTTCAACTGTATTTTACTAAAAAAAGAACATCACTCGACAATCAGAAAGTGACTGCAAATTTACTTTTAGACCTGGAACTTTTTTAATTTTTGGATTTAGAATAATTTAATGTGTCTACAATTCCTGACTGAAAAACGCCGTTTCTTTTGCCTGAAGAATATTTTATCTAAATCTGACAGTACCGTTTCCAATTAATTCAAGGATATAAGAGTACTCTTCAGAAAGATAATCTTTTAATCTGAAAAATTGCATTAAGGGCGATGGGGTTATTTCATTCTGAGATGAAATGGATTTTACGATCGCCTTTTATCGCGTCTGGGGTCTTATTTTCAATTTGATGTTTTTTAATCGATATCGATATCCCGGGGGTTCATCGAGGTCAATTTATCCTCAGAGCCAAGGCAACCGGTGGCGTTCGTGGATATGTGTTTATTATTTATGAGCAACGCCTCTCCAGCCTCTCGAGTGAGCGGACCAGCTCACTGTCTACCGGTAGGCAAGTGGATAACGTATTACGTCTTCATATTTTTCGATGCGCCCGGTAATTAAAGGTACCCCCGCCGAGGCGCATGATGATTTATTTTCCGACAACGTCATGATAAGATGAAATCTCCTGATAAGGATGCCCCTTTTGTATCCAGAAGATCAACCGGGCCCGGTATTATTCGACTTCTGGCCGCCGGCTACCGCAACTAAGAACATGGGTACTGTTCATGTATCATGATTCTTACAGAGTCAAACAATGTCTGGAAAATTATATGTCTGAAGTCCATTTCGATAGAGCACATTCATTTCAAGAGACTTTAAATAATTGGATGAAATTAGAGATTAAAAGTTAGAAATTGGAAGCTTTTAGTCGAGTTAACACCTGCCTATCCAAATTTGGAAGATAGAGCCTTGTCATTTAGAAAGGTCCATTTATTTCAATTTAAATTGATAAATTCAATAAGATCAATCTAAAACAAAAATTGGATCTAGTTAGACTTGAAGAGGGATATTCATTTCCCATTGAAAAGATAAATCCAGAGTCACGCTGATCTTTTCCCATATAGACCTGGTAAACAGTGTAACAACATACAAGGTGTCTACGTCTGGTACTTCTCTGCAGTGCTCTTCTATTCGGACGTGGAGATCGAAGGTAAAGAGAGACGTAGAGACGATAGTTGGACAGTGAGCGACGGGCTTGGACGAGGGTCTCCTTGCTAAGTTCTGTCGTTTCCTTTTCTCAGCGATCAGGGACAACGTCTGGAATTCAATGGATATACCCCATTCCCTCTTTCCTGGCAAGACCATCCCAATATGGTACGAGAGACTCGTCCTGTGGGGGGACCATAATCGGTAGTCTAAGCACGAAGGACACCATAATCCTTTATTTCCACACGCCAATTACTTTAGGTTAAGAGAGTTAGCGACGATTGTTCCAAACCGACTTCTTCTTTTTGTACTAATGACAGATGGTGGGTATTTTAAATTCAATTATTGTGCGCCCAGCAGGTGCACTTTCCACTCTAAAGACACCGAAAATAATTAAAATTAGTTTCAATGTGAAAATATCTATGTGTACCAAAGTAACAGCAAGAATTTTCTAATGCTTTTGGAATTGATGTTATGGTACTGTTAGTTTTTATTGAAAGAAATAGTATAGTTTGTAACACTTTTGACAGTTCAGTGGTCTCCTGGTGTGCGAGGAAGACGTTCAGCGCTAGTCAGAACTGAACTAATGTTCCTATTAACGCAACTAATGGGTACATGTTCAGCACCTCAGGTACGTTTTCTAGACCATAGAAAGATCGTTGCAGCTATGCGAGATTTTTATAACAGCTGATTATTTAAATAACTACTGGTTATGAAAATAATGTTTCAAGAGGCTTTACTTTGGATTTAAAATCAGTGATGAATTATTCCTGATAAGAAATACTAGATCGAAGAAATCGAATGACAGGCTATGGTCCTAGATTCCACATGTTCATTTTTTGCACTGAGAAAAACAATAAGGATAAGGTGAAAACAATTTAATCTCTCACTTAATTGGTTAAACAGTTTGAAAAAAGCAGAAGCCGAGAGGCCGCTTAGTTTATAATTTTGGACTCAATTTGTTGCGAAATCTACAACCTGAAATTATGTTGGAATTTGCAGAAGCTTCTTTGGCGTCTTGGACCGGCAGGTTCGGCAGTGCCAAAGTAGTCAGCCACGACCCGTGACTCCTACTTCTGCACCTTCTTCTCCTCCTGCGTGTTCATGACGACGACCACCACCACTAGTGACCGCTACCACCTTCCACCACCTTCTCCAGGCTCCTCCACAGAACCTCGCCATGTGACTGATTCCCCTTCTCTGCAGGTTGACGAGCCGAGGGCCTGCCTACCTGCCGCCCGCTGCCCCGCTCCCATTACAACGCGGACTCTCGCGGCAGGTGCACCAACCTAAGTGCCACTCCGCTTACCTGAATCCGTGGAAACAGAACCTATTCTGCTTCGGTCCGCTTTGTGACGTTTGAGTCTCATCGTGACGTGAAATCAGCCGGGAATCAGAGTGCAAATGTGACCGCTGTGAACTCGATTCCAAATCTCATCAGCTACGTGACACACCTGTTCGTGCACGACACCGCACGTACGACCCGCGTGATTACCTCGTGACATTGCGAGGAAGGCATCTCGCTTGTCGAGCGAACACTATCCCGAGATATACAATTAATCTTTAGTAAACAACTACAATTTTCTAACATAAGTGAAATACATCTAGTGTGTGATTGTGCGGGATTTCACGTGATGTTTACAAGTCATCAGGAATCGTGTTAAAGGTTAGCGAACGAAGACACAACAGGTGTTGAAGAACTAATTAAAAGTGCCATCCGCAAAGAATGAGAGCATCGATTATTTGAATGTCGTGCTTTATCAGCTCGCGAGTTTGCAAACATCATTTGCTTATCGGTCGAGGTATCTTAGCCTCCTGAATCGTCGTGTCTTGCTACGGCGGAAGCAGACTGTTGCACGTGCAAAGGCGATAAGAGCACTCGTTCAAGGTATCTTTGGAACTAGGAGTTACCAGCCCGGTGGTATATCTGGTAGTGCTGAGGTTAATTGATTCTATCGAGTGGTTAGATTGGTCTCACTTCCTAAAGATTAATTCGTACTTATCTTTTACTGGGAGTCACATGACCTTAAGAGTGATAAGAGGATACTACGAAAGTTGAGTTTGCACAAAAGCGACAGTTGTCACTGTGGATTTGTGAAGAAAATTGAGATCCTTAGTGTTATTCTTGAGTCGAGAGAGTTATACTCTCACGTCGACGAAGCACATTTTCTTCGCCTTCCTGGTACCCTTTGACTTGACATCCTGGACATTTTAACTGCAACGGCAAGACGAACGGAGTGGAGATGTCCGAGGGTCGCTGAAAGAATGAGGGAGCTGGACACCGAGAGCCCCGTCGTCTGGCCGGCTTGGTGTTACTCTGGTGAGTCGAGCTTAGCTGAGTGTTGTTTTCTGAAGGAAGAATTTCGTTTCTTGGTAGAGCGGATCGAGCAAATTAGAATTTTGTTGAGATTGCTTGATCTCAGAGAACAGTGATCACTAGTTAGCCAACATGTCATTAAAATAGTTTAATGACATATGTGAGTTTTTGAAATTTAGACGGATGTGAAATGTTGGATCGCGATTTGAATGAAAGAAATTATAATTTGGGGAAATAACAGAGTGTACGAACAATAACAATTGACATGAAAAAGTAAAGTAATTGTGATTCAGGAATGTTTTCTTTCAATGTATAAAAAAAGAAAAGTGAGATTTTAATCAGCGAAATTAAACATGCTTGAGAACATGATACGTGTTTATCTATCGCGAGTTACACAATACACATATGACATTTCAAATTTTCAAATCTTTGTTTGTCGCTTCAAAATATGTTTTACACTGTAGTGTATGTATCTATATTTAATATTTCTAGTAACAAACAATCAAATAATTAACCTAATAATAATCTATTCAAATACGTCCTATTTTTTATACTGTGGTTTGATTTGAATTTTTTTCGGGGTGCCCGAAATCCGAATTTATCTAATTTAAGTAACCTTTTACATCAAATCCTGATATTTGTATTCATAATTGATTCAAATCTTCTGTTTTTATAGAGCACGTACTGTGATTAATTTAATAGTTGACAGATTATTTAACTTTGTACTTTCTTTGGTGATCTTTGTTTCGAACCTACATTTCAATTTAAATTCTAATCATTTCCTTAAAATATTAAAACTGAACAATTGTTAATATGTGTTTTATTGGACTTTGATTAAATTGATTAATATTTTATAAATTCGGATGATTTTTAAGTTTTGAAACCCGTTTAGTGCTCGAAACATCTTACTCAGCATCTTTCGAATAAATTAAAAAATTGACAGTTATAATGTAAGAGAGTTTGAAATAAGTTTTATTTAGAAGTTTCAATGGCTACTTAGCATCATTAAAAAATCAATGATGTGACTATCTCCATAAATTAAATTTAATGATAGATAAACTTCATAGTTCTTTAGTATCTATGTTTTCACTGAAAGTCTAAATTCTAAACATAGGCATTATTTCATTTGAATTGATTTGACAAATTTATCTCCACTTCATTCATACTTGATTTCAAATTATTTAATCTATTAGTTAATATAATTATAAAATTAGATCCAACTTTATTTTTTCAAAAACTTCATCTTGTAAATCGGAACTGGTGCAGAATAGTGATACTGTCTGGAAGTGCAAACAATTTTTTGTAGAGTTTCAAAATTTGGAATTTAGTGATGATTTTGTTGCATTTATTCCACTTTGTCAGTTTCTTCAAATTGTTAAATTTACATTATCTATACATATTTAGTTATCACTCAAGAGTAAACATGACCTTAAACATCTTTACTCACTCCTATTTCCACCTCGTGTCCCAAAACTGAAAATAACAATTAAATTGTTCTTTAAACTTCATGTCCATACCATTCAGATAATTTGTTGCTAATGAGACACATAAGTCTAAAACTAATAATTAATAATAGGGAAATTGAAATCCTGTCAAAATTTATCATCAAATCTTACAATACTAATATTTTTACTTCATTTGAGTATCCTAAATATGGCATACATTATAAATGTTCTTTTTAGCTTCAATAAAAGGTAAATCGAAAGTGTTCTAATTCTCCGATAAAATCCACTACTCTCATGAATAATTAGAGATGCCCATGTAAAATCTTCAGGTGTTCTAAGTACTAGAGTTTCCTCTCGGGATAATCGTCTTTATCGATAGGAAAATGGCGGGAAAGTGGTTCTCATAAATATCCAGTAGATATTCTCACTCGCCTTCGTTTCTTATCAGCTCCGATAGCTCAGGAAACGCGTTTCGAGCTACCTTCATTACTTTGTCCTCTCATCGGAATGGCCTGTGAGTAGTCTTCTACAACTCGAAAAGAAGGGTCCTTCTCCGGGAAACGATTCAGAGGCTCTAATTGTGGTGCTCGATTTTGACAATTAGGAGCCGGTAGCAGGGAAAGAGCCACTTAACCTGTTGTGAGTTTCAGCCGCGTTATCTCGCTTAATCGGCCCGCGTTATTTGTCGGTTTCTTCCAATTAAGAAACGATCGTCAGGACTTTGCACGAAACCCTCCCTAGAACTTTTTTGATGCTCACAAGACTTTTTAACTCGCCTCTTCAATACTTGTCTTCCTAATCGGAGTTTTTCTGAATGTCTGTCTCGAAGATTCCTTTATTTCGTAATTTCACAGTTGAGACTCTATCTAAATATCAGTCACCTGTCCAACGTTTTCATATTATGCATGAGGGATGAAACGAAGATCTCTTCTAGGTGGAAAATCACCACGTGGTTATTATCAGAAGCCATCTGCAGAATGGCTCGTGTTGCAGCCTAGCAAAAACATTAATAACGTCCTCCTAAACGACATCTGACCCTCGTTCTTAATACAGTCGTAAATCGACTTTACGGTTCCTTTCGTGCATGCGATTCCTATGGTGTTGTACTAACTGAGCTTGCCGCCAAACGGAATCAAGATGTTGGCAAAACCTTTAATGACACACCGCTGATGATTCTTAAATCTCGTTATATCCCTCCAAATGAAGAAAATGCAAAAAACTATGATTTGGTGACAGAGCTCGTCCTTGATTCGTTGAGTAAAGTTCTGGGATAATCATAAGGTAATGACAAACTAAGCCCGTAACGAATGTCTTTCCGGATGAATCTTCTAATAACTAGTTTAAAGGATTAACTGCCTAAATAGATTTAATTTCATGCATCTCATTTGTTGCCTACTTATGGTTAATGGCATGATTAAAAAAATATGAATATATTTTGAATATATTAGATTATCCTGAAATATGCTTTTATTTGTAACGGTACAGTTTCGAATAGTCTAACGGTCTCGTAAAAAAGATATATTTACTTATTATGTCAAATTGAAGCCGATGATATATTCATAGAGAAGCGCTTAACAAAACTTTTTGGTTGATTTAGGTACAGGTGTTATAAAACGTTTGATTCTGGAAATGCTGGTAGTTAGTTTACGATTGCAATCACGTAGTTTCTTTGTGAGTCGTGTTTTCCGAGTATCCACCCTTCCGGATGTAAATCTCCTGTGGTGCTTCGAAGGACGACGTAGGATCACGTTCCTCGTCGACCTTCGCCTCTTGCGATGTCTCGCGTTGTCCTCGGGTTGTTCGATTACCTTCTTGGAGTTAAATATTGGCTGTCGCTCAAACCAAGCCGCGGCTCCATCTTTTATCGGTCCCACGGTACATTCGCGATTGACTTATTTATGGACCACAAAGTAAACCTGGCTACCTATCGATTCCCGATCCTCTTCGTGCTACCAAGAACCTCATTGAATAGGACGACCAGTCAGGTTCGTTTCCATTGTTTCTGACAACCGGCGACCGACGTACCGCGACGAAAGTTCAGTAATCTTGGACAACTCAAGTAATCCATCTGCTAGTCAAGTCCGTGCTTTTTCGTTCTTCAAAGTTCCATCTTGTATACACCTGGTGTAATTTTTTGAACAAGAAAAAAATGTGAATAGTAAATATCGAAAGCTTAAATGTCCACTTATTATTGTCATCTTAAAGCTCTTTGTTGAAGACAGATATGAGAACTATAAAAGAAAACACTCTATTCATTTTTTTTTTTTAATATGAATGTCTGAAGTTATTATTCAAAGATGAATTAATCCTTCCTTTACAGTAAAAAAACTATAATTATTCAATTCCACAAAAAATATTCAGGTCAAATCGTTTGTTTCAAAAGTTCTCGTTGAGATTATTTTTCTTCTGACATTCGCCTTGTATATTCGATCACCCAGAGATCGAGACCAATATAGCTCTGGTGGTTTGTGGTTTTTCATACGTGCAAGCTGTTTCTGTCGAAGACGAATGGATTTCAGTCTGAATGCCTCCACGAATCATGGCTTTTGTTCCGATCTCATCCAGTGGTCATAGGTCTACCACTTTTTCTACCCTTCTTTTACTTTTCTCTTATTTCTCCCTCTATCCTTCCATATAAGAAAATACCATTAGGAATCCTCTCCAGGTAATCTTGAGATACTCTAATTCCATCATAATAATGTAGACTATTTCAATCGAATTTCAAAGAATAAATTATATTAAAGGCTGGCAAAAATTTCTTCGATCTATAGAATTCAAAGGATAATATGGAAGAAAGAGAAATAATCAAGAGTTATCCGTAGATGCTTAGTTTTTTGATCAACTTATCTCATTGGTTATGCAATGATATGATAATGATCATAAGTTTTTATTTTCACAAAATGAAGATTTTAAGTCATGAAAGTAACTGGAAGAATAAATTTTAAACGAGATTTTTTTTTGTTCTCAAGAATGCAGGAGAAGCTTTTCAAAACTTATTTTGTTTTAACTCTGCGAATATCTTTATTTATTGATCAAAAACTAACCTCGACCAATGTAATCAACAATTATCTGGAAACTCTGCCAAATATAGATTAATTACTTTCTAGATGGTAAGCATAAACCAGAACCTGGTGAATCAAACGCCAGTCTACGTTTCCATCTTTCCTTGACAAGTTAAAATGAACTTACCTCCAATGCAATCACTTGATCTTCTATAAGGAGTTGAGTGGATCAGAAACTGTCATCGCTTATTTTTGTCGCACATAAACTGAATCGCTGTCAAGCACTTTTAGACAAAAACGAAGACGAGTACGTTTTACCTTCAGCTGGATAATGTCAAGTGGATTGGTGTATGGTTGGTAGGATTTCGCGCCTCGCCGTCGAGACAGATGACAACCACAGTCGTTAATCGCTTAAAGCTTAAAGGACGTTTCCATAGCGCAAATCGCCCGAGTCACGTCGCTTAATTGCTAGCTGCTGACTCCAAGTAGAGAGCGACGCTTGTCGCGTGATTGCTCCAGGTTTGACGAGGAAATTCTCATGGCTTGAAATCTTCAATGGAACGAAAAATGACCATCCATTTACCAACTTATTCAGTCCCAGGGACGAGGAAACCTACTGGCCACTTGACAAGCTCCTGGGTCTTGGCACAAGTGCGTCTTCTGTCTGATGAGATCTCCCGAGAATTTTTCGGCAAGCGATGGAAATTAACGATCTGTCTGGTTGTCAGTTACCAACTTGATTAGGTTTCATTTCTTCATCGAGTTAGAAGGGTCTGAATTATTTCATATTAGAGAGTTCTATTCTGCAAAATCAAGATAATTTAAATCATGTTTATTCCCCTCGGGCCCTTGGAAATGGTTTTCTCATTTAATCATCTAGGTTAAGCAGCACCTTTGACATGGTCGATGAATCAGATCTAATAATTTTTTCTGACTTATATTCTAAACAAAACAGCCTGTCTCGTTTCTTCTCTATTTTTATCAAACCCCTATAATCCTTTACGTAGAAATTTGGTGTATTTATCACCTTTTTTGTGGAGCTACAATTAATTTTTTAGAAATGGTAGAAGCTCGCGACCATTGATAAAGAAATTATCATTAGCTTTAGAGAAATTACGATTTGCGCAGAAAAGTTGAACAAATACAATCTGACAGAACTGATTCAACATTGTCGAGAAACTTAATTGAGCTACTATTATTTTGATAACATTTGATTTATAATTAAATTTTTTTTCTAAAAAACGCACTGTAATGATATGTGTCGAAAATATGAAAATCATTGTTGTGGAAAACATGACAGGCTTTTCGTTGATTGCAGTTGTTTTGTATCTTAAATTTGAATTTTTTTAAAACTAAATAAACAAATAATCCCTTTCAAGTATGTTCACTGTGGACGATGAAGTTAAAAATTATTTCATGTTTGACTTGATTTATAGAATGGAAAAACAACAGTTCGTAGATTAAAGCAACAAAGTGAAGAAGAGATATCCAAGCTTAAATTTAATTTTAACTTACAAAAACTCATTCTATTTTGTAAAAGGTTCATTGTAATTATATTTGTCACATTTTAATAAAAAAATTTTTTTATGAATAATATGTACAATTATTTTTATTAAGTCATTTTTTGAATACAGACAATTACGATTTCTGCCCAAAGCGGAAGAAAAAATAAAAATATGCAAAAAACTAGATAGAGCTAAATTAAAACTTCCGAATCGGCTAATAATTATTGAAAATATTATAAATATTTTTCAGTGGTTTTCTTTGAAAATTATTATTTTTAAAATAACTTTAATATAAGATCATTCAGTATTAAAGAAAACTTAAAATTTCGACAAGAAATAGGCTGTGTTAATTTTTTTCGCAGCAACTTAGGATTTTTAAACAAAAATAATTAAACTAAATAATAATTTTACAATTATTTAAATAATAAGAAATGAAACATCTTATCTTACTAAATTTTAGACAAATTTTATTATTTTTTAGTTCTAATTTGTTTATTATGAATACTCGTTGATATTCAAACAAATTAAAATTGTGTAAAGAATTTTTTTGTTTACTTATTTTATTTTTTTTTAAGATTGAAATTTTGTTATAATCTTATTTGATTCTTGAGAATAATCTTAAATATTTAAACAAATGAAAATGTTAAAAAAAATTTCTTTGTTTACTGATCTGATTTGTTTCTTATCGTGAATAAAGACAAAATGAGTTTTTTTATTTTGCCAGAGATTTATTTGTTATGAGTTATCTGCTTGTTTTGAAGGAACGATCTTAATTTTTAATTACTGCAATTATTATTTAAATAATTGTAAAGTTATTTAAATAAATTATTTTATTGTTATCATTGATTTAATAATTCATAAAGTTTAAAAAAGACGTTTACTTCGTGGGTTAACTGAAAAAAAATATTTAAACAAATTAAATTTGTTTAAACCATTTAATATTATTTAAGTAATGACTTGATATTCTTAAATAACCAATTAAAGATTATTCAGTTAGTAGGAAAGAATTTGATCATAAAAAGTAGTGTTTAAATAATATTTTTTCGTAAATTTTCAACTTTTTTATAAAAAATAGTTTTTTTTCTTTCGTAATACATGACCCAATAGAAAAATCCAACAATTTTTTCTAAAAATTAAGTTTTTTGGTCGAAAATTTTAAAATTAGATGTTTTTTTGAGAATTTGTATTTTTTGGATAAGCAAATTATTTGATTATGAATTATTTAATTTTTTTTATTATATGATATTGGAACATTAAAAAAAAATGTTAGTTTATAAACATTTGGCGATTTCAACAATCTTTCTGTTTTTGACGAGCACCAGAAGCATCAAACCATTCATCTGAGTTTTTGTAACTATATAATAATAATAATTAACTTAAAATGTTAATTTTGATTGTCTACTGGTTTTAATTAATATTATTAAAATATTGATAAATCTTTAAGATTGTGGAAAAATGTCTCTAGCTCCGCTGGGATCTGAACCCAGGACCTTCAGGTTTCCAGTCTGATCCCAGTGGAGATAGAGACATTTTGTTCACAATCTTAAAGATTTTATCAATATTTTAATAATATTGATTTACAACAGTAGACAAACAAAATTAAAATCTAAAATTAATAATTAATATTGCCTGGTCAAGAACCCTAAGATCTACTGGAGTCTAATGTCTACTGGTCTAAATCAATATTATTAAAATATTAATAAAATCTTTAAGATTGTGAAAAAATGTTTATCTCCGCTGGGATCTGAAACCAGGCCCCTCAGATTTCCGGTTTGATGCTCATAACAACTGAGCTATGAAGAGACGACAGCTTGCAAGATTTTTCTTTTTTCAAACACGAAAATCATATTTTTATTGTTTATCTTAAGGTTCTTACCACGGAATATTAATTATTAATTTTAGATGGTAATTTATTTGTCTACTGGTACAAACCAATGTTATTAAAATATTGATATATATTTTTAAGTTGTGAAAAAATGTCTCTATCTCCACTGGGATTACACCAGAAACCTAAAGGGCCTGGGTTCAGATCCCAGCGGAGATAGAAATTTTTTTCCACAATCTTAAAGATTTTATCAATATTTTAATAATATTGATTTAGACCAGTAGACCTTAGACCCCAGTAGATCTTAGGGTTCTTGACCAGGGAATATTAATTATTAATTTTATATGTTAATTTTATTTCTCTACTGGCATAAATCAATATTATTAAAATAATAATGGAATCTTTAAGATTGTGAAAAAATGTCTCCATCTCCACTGGGATCTGAACCTAGGCCCCTTAGATCTCCGGCCTAATGCTCATACCACTTGAGCTGCGGAGAAACGAGAACTTGCAAGATTTTCCTTCTTCCAAACATGAAAATCATATTTTTATTGCTGATCTTAGGGTTCTTGACCAGGGAATATTAATTTTTAATTTCGGATGTTAATTTTGTTTTTCTACTGGGCTAAATCAATATTAATAAAATATTGATAAAATCTTTAAGATTGTGAAAAAATGTCTCCATCTCTGCTGGGATTCAAACCCAGTACCCTCAGATTTCCGGTCTGATCACATTTTTTTCACAATCTTAAAGATATATCAATATTTTAATAATATTGGTTTGGAACAGTAGACAAACAAAATTACCATCTAAAATTAATAATTAATATTCCCTGGTCAAGAACCTTAAGATAAACAATAAAAATATGATTTTCAAGTTTGGAAAAAGAAAACTCTTGCAAGTTGTCTTCTCTGCATAACTCAGTTGGTATGAGCATCAGACCGAAAATCTGAGGGGCCTGGGTTCAGATCCCAGTGGAGACAGAGAAATTTTTTTCACGTCTTAAAGATTTTATAAATATTTTAATAATATTGGTTTGGACCAGTAGACAAACAAAATTCCCATCTAAAATTAATAATTAATATTCCCTGTCAAGAAACCTAAGATCTGCTAGGGTCTCAGGTCTACTGGTCTAAATCAATATTATTAAACTATTAATAATATCTTTAAGATAGTAAAAAAATGTCCCTATCTCCGCTGGGATCTGTACCCAGGACCTTAAGTTTTCCGGTCTGATCCCAGTGGAGATAGAGACATTTTTTACAATCTTAAAGATATATCAATATTTTAATAATATTGATTTAGACAATAAAAATATGATTTTCATGTTTGGAAAAATAAAAATCGTGCAAGTTCTCGTCTCTCCGTAGCTCAGTTGGTATGAGCATCAGACCGGAAATCTGAGGGTCCTGGGTTCAGATCCCAGAAGAGATAGAGAAATTTTTCACAATCCTAAAGATTTCATTAATATTTTAATAATATTCATTTAGACCAGTAGACAAACAAAATTTACATATAAAATTAATAATTAATATTCCCTGGTCAAGAAGTCTAAGATCTACTGGGTTCTACGGTCTACTTGTCTAAATCAATATTATTAAAATATTGATAAAATCTTTAAGATTGTGAAAAAATTTCTATCTTCGCTGAGATCTGAACCCAGGACTTTCTAGTTTTCGGTCTGATTCCAGTGGAGATAGAGACATTTTTTTACAATCTTAAAGATATATCGATATTTTAATAATATTGATATAGAACAGTAGACAAACAAAAATAACATCTAAAATAAATAATTAATATTCCATGGTCAAGAAACCTAAGATCGAAAATAAAACAATATTATAATAATTGAAAAAATAACATTCTTTAAAAATTATTCTTGTTAAAAATTAAATTGATTAATGTAATTAATAATAAGTAAATTAACATACAAAAATGGAAGTTTGTGCAGATTTTGAGTAGTTAATGCATTGCATTATATTGAATTTAGACCACACCGAACAATCCAACAAAACAAAAACTTTTTCCAATTGCAATCTGAAAAAAATTCTTGTTAAAAACAAAAATTTCAGACAAAAATAAAAAAGAGGAAAGAAAAATGAGAAGGTAACCAACCGATGTGGTCTAAATTTGGTCGTTAGATTCTTGTTTTTTCCCGGAATTTTCATCAATTTGATGATTGGACGTTAAGTAGGATTTTTGATTTAGACTTTAATCTAATTTAAATTTCTCAAATGTTACCTCATCAGAACCTCATAAAGTCTCTGAGGCTAGAGAATTTAAAGGAATAATAAGAGGACTAACATTTCGACTCGAAAAGCATAATATTTATGGCAGTTGCTGAAAATTAGTGTATAACGAGCATTGATGAGCAGAATCCAATTTTAAAGTTACCATAAGAGGCAAATCATATTTTTTTTAACTCTCTCACATTGTCATAATCTTTTGTAATACAAGTATTTAATGTTCTTCTAGGAATTTCAATTTCAAGTTGACACTCTTTAAAACTAAAAGAATCTTTTATGGACAATAAACGTAGGAATGATTTACGTACCTTTTGGTCCCTTAAGCGCAAGAACGGCTGAAGCTTTTATCGAGACTAGAGGATTAATTTATCGCTGCAAAACTGGCGGGACGAGTCAATATCGGTGATGCTAGGCTGGCTAAAGGTCGTTATGTTGTTTTTTTTTTTTTTTCTTTTTTTTTTTTGCCACACGCGAACGTTGATTCTCTGACGACAGAAGGATAGTAAGTGACATTTCGGTCGATACTTATGGTGGAGTGACCTTTGCCTCTGTAAGGTATAGAACACTGAATATACGGTATGTAAATCTTGGGTTCGCGATCTACGACACCCGTGTAGATATAAAGACGTAGAGACTATTCGGAGGTTGTCGCAGCTTCCAATGAAAATGCAAATAACCTTATCCTTCATCAGGATGTTGTTGTTTATGATAATATCATTGTCATCTCGGTCATTTCACACAAGGAAAAGCACAGCAATGCCGAAGCAATACTTTATTCGTGACTTTGTGTTGTGACACTTAATTGTATATTCTTATCTTAGAGAAGCAAGGAAATTGAAGGCCTACGCAAAATCGTGATCTTTGACCTTCTCCGCTGGAAATTAATTGCTGGTAAATCAGAGGAAGTTGAGATAAAAGAAAAAGAGTGGGTGGGTTGATAAATAGCTTATTAGACATTATTTCAATTGCTGAATGTTTGGATGATTGAATTATGCAGAGACCAGACATTTTTTGTTTTATAATTGATTTAGAGTAACTTGTAATGCGACCCTTTGAGAATCATTGACTTTTAGAATATTCATAGGAATAATCAACGGATTTTTAAGTGACTAGCGATGGATCATTGACATTATGAGTACTTGGACTTTGTATGGCAGGCATGATGTAGATTCTGCCGTTTTAGCATGACGTTCTTCAAGAGACACCTTGTTGAATATCAAAGATTATTATTTTTTTTATTTAGAAAATTTTTTATTGAACTTCGTAGTTTTAATTTGTATACAATGCACGATTTTTAATTACACATATCCTTATGACCCAATTGCCAATAAAAAAAAATTCTGAATAAAATTGAATAATTGGATCAGTTAAATACGACATTTTTCAAACAAGCAGTAAAGATGTCACTGAATGAAATCAAAGATTGTCTTTTCTTTTTTTCAACGCCTTTTCCGAATTTTTCTATGGTCAAATCTAGGATTTTATAAAAAATGAAAACCACAGAAACTGCTGTCAATTTGGAAAAACTGAGGTATTTTTGTTTATTAATAACTATTTAATAGGCTTCTTTATTTTAGAAAACTAACATTGTTGAATTTGAGATTCTTAAAAATTATTATGATTCCAATGAATTCGGAGAACTTCAGATAAAAAATTTAAAGAGATTGAATTTGCTTAATTGTAATTTAATGTTATTTTAAATTTAGTTGGTCAATTTCGAACTTTGATATTATTATTTTATTTTTTATTTTATTTGTTATTATTATTTATTATTGATTTATTATTATATTTATTATTATTTATCATTATTATTTAG
>JAAAKG020002629.1:0-21705 GCA_010014905.2 Druon quercuslanigerum | reverse complement strand
ATTGTGGAATAAATCCATTTGAATGGAGAAGGATTTCTAGTTCACAGATTCATGGATACGCAGTTGATACACCTATCCCGACTTTGTAAATGAAACATTGTTTCAGTAAAATAAGAACCTGGCTTAAGGCCATGCAACGAGAGGGTCACGTGACGAAAGCTGGTCCTCAATTTTTCTTTCTTAACTTACGTCTAAACGAAATAAGGTATTGCTCTAAAAGTTTGGAAAATAAAAAAATAGCATTAGAGTGCATGGCTCTGCTTTGTTCCGCTTAAAATTTTGTAAAAAAGTGCTGAAAGTTTGGAACGCTAAATAGAAGACACAAAGGAAGGTGTCTCTGGTCCGACATAATTAGAATTGTATCAAATGTTTTCCTTTTCTTACTAATTTGGAGAAATACCGATCGTGCTGTAGAACCCCGCAAGCAAATTTCGATGTTGTCAACGGCCTAGCTATGAGGTTTTTATTTACCAAAGTGGGATGAAACAACGAAAATCGCTCACGAACATTATAGACAAATAACGCAAAAACTAATGTTTACACTTGAAATGCAAATAAACAAATTTCGTTTGACATACGTACGAGCTTTGTCAGAGCAGCACTATCGCTGCGAGTAGACAACTTCAAAATTCCACGGGTCTGTGGGCAATACAGGTTGCATGATTATCGAAAGAGAAAGAAAGCAGCCAAACTTCTGAATAAAGTCAATTAAAGCCTAAATAAATCGGTCAATATTTCTTATTTCCATGAATAAACTTTTTTTTCTCCCAACTCTGTGCCTCGCCCTCTCCATAAACGGTCTTTTAATATTGATTAATATTTTCCGAAATTTTTTCCGCGTTACTTAAACTTTTATGTTTAAATATAGGTGAAAAAATATTGTTCTCAGGACTGAGCTGATCAGATAGTCCATTCGTTACATGGCCTTAACAAATATTATAATAGAGGTCGCCACCATTAGATGACACACGTTTTCCTTGTAATTGTAATGACGTTTCCCTCTGGAGTTATTCTAAATTACGTTAAACAATCTATGAAAATATATGTGGAATAATAAGAAAGAATAGAGGATAAGGAGGAGGATAATGAGGTAGATGAAAAGGAAAATATAAACTTAGCTTTCGTGAATAAACAGTGAGCACTCTGTCTTTCCCTCCAGTTTCGGCGGAGGGCGTCGTTGATGATGCCCAGAAAATGTTAACGAAGATGATTGTGACTCCGATCAAGTATATCTTCCTAATCAAACCATCACCCCCACTTTCCAAATCCTCTGTGCTGCCTCTTACCCAATATGATCGTATCCTCCAAAAATCCAGACCTCTTCTTCCCCACCTCCAGCCATACTAACACCAAAGCAATCTTGTGTCGACTTCGATGAGATAATCGATATCCCTCTCTCATTCTCTCCTATCGCGCTATTAGTGCAAACAGCAATCTGACTTCTTTATTTTCTCTCACTCACTAACCATTATTCCTCTCGCTACCTCTTTCTCTCTTAAGAGATAGACACATAAGCTCCTATTCTTAGAAACAAACTCCGTCCTTTCTTTTTTCGCTCGCTATCTCTTTCTATCTTAAGACATAGACACGTCCATCCCTTCTTTGCCTACGGACATGTCCGCCCTTCCACTCTCACAGAAAATGCTTCTGATTGGCTATTCCTATAGCTTTCTCTTTCTGACTTGATACCTAGACAGCTGCGTCATGGATTCCCTAGCGGACCGAGTGCAATTCGGATTCTACGTTAAAATTCCCATTAGAAGGTCACAAAGTAATCGCAATAGTTTTTTTTTGCAACGGTAAAATGTGTTAAAAAATATAAAACCTATAACGCATGTTGACTGCTACTTACAGACTATGTGTTTAAAGTGTATCCGTCAACAGGCGTTATAGATCTTATATTTTTTTAAATTTTTTGACCCTAGCAAAACAAAGACCTATTGCGATTGCTTCGTGCAATTCTAATAAAAAATTTAACGTAGATCCGGAATTGCTACCACTTTTTGTAAGTCGCACTCACTACTACCAAACTCTAAAGATAGGAGAAAAAAGGTACTTAAAAATAAATATTAATTGACCGCGAGTATTTTTTTAATAAATAGGAATGGTCTTGTTTAGAATGAACAAATCTTGTTCGGAAATAGTAATAAATATGCTTCTTATCTACGTAAAGGAAATTGAGTTTATGAATAACAGTGAGTATGGCTTTCAGGAAGAAAGTCCTGGGACGCCCCGCATAAATCGTAACATGATATGCTGTAAATTGACGTGGTTTTTCTTTGAACTCTAGTAACATAAAAATAGTTGAAATACAAATAATAGTTACATACAAGTGTAACATTGAAGAAGAGCTTTTATTCAAATATAATACATAATATAATTTTATAACGTATATACGACTTTATTAAAAGACAAACATTCTGAAAAAGTTTGTTTAAATCAAATAAATTTCAATTGATTTAAAGATATTGTTTTTTGTTTCTTTCAACACAAATAAACAAAAATTATAGTGATTTTCTTTATTTTGAGATTATTCTAGATTAAATAAAAAGAAATATATCCTAAGGAAGGTTTCTTTCAATAAAAACAAATATTTTTCTGAGTGGTTCTGAAAATATGTATTTTTTGTCATTCCTATCTTTGACACTGGTCCACTTTGAAGATGAATTTAGAAAAACATAAGTTTAAATATTTTTATAATGTTAATAATTGGCAATCGAAATGTGTTAAATTTTGAAGATTCATTAATCAAAAAAATTTTATTTCGCTTCTCCAAGTATGTACCGAAACATCATAAATATAACTATTACGGGACCCTCAACGTCTAATTAATTAAAAATTATAACCAATTAAAGAAACGTGTACCTTTATCATCGGTCGCATTATTATCATACAGAGTCAATAGTGACTTTCCTCGTCGCTCGGCATTATAGATAAGATTCAAAGATAGCACTTATAGATTTTGATATGTGTTTTAAAAAATTTGAAAAATCAATATTTTTTTTTGAATATGATAAACTTGATGTAAATATCACGTCAGATCTAGCTATTATTTATGGTAAAGCAAATAGGATGTATTTTGCGATGAAGAATCAAAATTATTATACGAATATAATAATCAGTCTTTTATCTGCTTGGAAAAATGATGGTCGTTCATACTTTAGTCTTCACTATCTCAATCATATTTAATTCTATTGGTGAATATAACAATTTCAATATGTTTATAATTGAATAATATATTTTTATTCCTTTTGCAAAAAAAATTGTTAGTAATATAACATTTTGCAGTTGAAATAGGATTTTTTAATACAAATTTATGAAATTTCAAAGATTACAATTTTTTACACAATTTACGTTTTTTGGTTTTATCAACGCTTTTTAATGCAACTTGACATTTTAGAACTTTTTCCATTACAAATTATTCTGTTAAGACGTACATCACTTTATTTTAGAGAACGTGTTTAATTCTGAACAACTTTTTAATTTAAATTTGTTCTGGAAACAGATGTTTTTTCGTTTTCTGGATTAGCTTAAGGAAAAAAACACCCGACCGGCAATCGGAAGAGCTGTTGTTCGACTCTCAGAAGAGCGAAGGAGCAGATCTTTTTTCAGCAAAAATTTAATTGCCACTATTATTGGATTTTTATTTTATATAAAAAGTGAATCGGACTTTATAATTCTATTATTAAAGCGCACAGTGTCATCCAGAAATACTGTACATTTAAATACACGAACTTTCTTGTTACAGATTTAGGTTTGCTGTTCGACTGTTTACCTAATGGTGAACCTATTCCTGGCATTCCACGCCGCGAGCCTTCTTCCTCTTCTTCGAAAAGAAATAATTTGCCAGAAAGTACTCTTCCTGTTATCAAACCTATTCTTCGAAACAGGTCCAGGACTCCTCCTGCCAGATCCATGCTTCCTCCTGGCAGGTCCATGTTTCCTCCTACAATGCTACCTACTCACGACGGATTGGGATGTGAACTGGAACAACTGAGTTTTATTCGGCTTATTCCCCGCGCGAATCGAAACCGGATATTTGAACTTCGCCGATACACTTTTCCTCAAAATATAGTACTTACAATGCAAATGGGAAATAATATGAATGCGCCTCTGCCATCCGAAGAACAAATTGTAGTCTGCACTTATGATGGTGACGTATATGCTATATTGCAGACTCATGATATTCTTGCTGGTATGTATAAATATGATGAACTAAAATATAGTCACAATAAAAGACGTGCGGCAATAAACATGGCAAGTGGCGAGGTAACCGTACTGAGCAAAGAAGACGTTAGAGAAACTCCAGTAGGCGCCCGTCGCACAATATCAGGGTGCTTTAAAGTGCAGAATATAAGGCTTGATCCTCTACACAGATAACTATAACAAATATGAAACTATATATTATAATGTTTGCGATCCAAAGTCAGATAAAAAACTCTCATGTAACTGGTAATTACATTCAAAAATTTGTGCTTTAAAATTCTGGAAACTCTAATCCTTTATCCATGTCCCAGCCAGTCCTCTGATAATAACGATAGTAGTACTATTGATAAGGATTCAGGTTACAAAGTGTTATAAATATTTTCTCTTCCTACACTATGAAATAAAAACAAATTTCCCATAGTAAATAATTCTTTAATACAAAGCGTGTGTTATAACTTTACCAACAGATTCAACGTTATTTATTATTTAAATTGCGTTAGATTTCAAACGGTTCTAGACATTTTGATTACAAATGAGAGCCATCTAAGATATTGAGACAAAGAAGGAGATACATCGATAGGAAATGGGGCTAAATGGTAAATGTTTAAACTTTACATTTTCATTTATCCTAGAATGAACAACGCAATAATGGTTTCTTCCGTGAAACATATTTATTAAAAGAACGGTGGTTATCTCAATATTATCTTTCAGCGAAAATTCTATAACCAATGAACGATGTATGCAGTTTTGCCAAAATCAGTTTCGGTTTATTTTCCGTCTGTTTATACAGCCAGACAAGTCCGGACACTTAGTTCTGGGACACTCTGGATGTAATAGCTGCAAATTTTTTTACATATAACCAAAATTTTTGTTAAATTGTAGTTAAATAAATCCATTTGAAGGGACAAGGACTTCTGGTTAATAGAATAATGCATATAGTTGACCATTCTACCTTAGTAAACAAAACTTTGTTTCTTAAAAACCGGAACCCGGCTTAACAATGACTGGCCATCGTCGTCCACGCAATAGACTTCTGCAGTGTTTTATACCTAACGGAGGAAAAAAATTAACGAGATACAGGAGCACAAGCAAGGTACAAAGTTCACAAAAGCGTCATCCCCGAGGTGCGCCCAGCTAATCCCCCTCCACATAAAAGTAGGGTGAAAGGCCTAAAACAAGAGACGCACCACGTGAAGATCTTTCTTAAGACAAAACCAGACAAAACTGTCATTCCCGAAACCAGCCTCAATGACACTCAAAAAGCAGCTCAAGCTAGAGCTATTCCTCAGAGAGCTGCAGTGATCGAGAGCATTCGTAAGGTGCGTCCCGCAGATTCACTTCTGCATACAATTCTATCAGAAAGCGTCACCTGCGAAAGGGCACAAGACAAACCTTTTCGATGGAAGGTAGCAACCACAGCCGTAGCTGGCGAAGCCCGTAACATCAAAAGCCTCCGCTTAAATAATCTAAGTGATTAGGCAATGACCATTTGTCAATTAAAAAGGTTTATTAAGCGGAACGTAATAATTAAAGTAAGGGCGCAAATAGAGAGAAAGCTGATTTAGGCCACCTATGTAACAATGGGAACTGTGGACTTAAACCTGTAAAAACGAGACGCTAAATCAACTTAAAGCAGCCCTGTGTGTTTTGGCAAAAGCGCTAGCACGAATGTTGGTTCTTTAAAAGTCCACTGAGGCCTCCGACTCGTCGAAGCAGTTTGCCAGTCAAACAATCTCAGCCATAAGTGACGCAGGAAAGATTTGGGCCGATATGCAACATGACATATCCCTCACCAAAATAAGTTTTATAATGTTTGGTAGCGATGCAATTTTTAAAAACCTCGCTGACGTCACAAAAGTAGACAAGTAGAAAAGGTAGGGAAAGACCATGCCAAGTTTGGACCTAAAGCGTCTTCGGGAACTAGACCCTATACATCAACAAGATGCGGTCATTTAAATTTGAAGGACCCTCTTTAGAAATAACATTCAAGTTTTAGAAAGGGAGGGTAATACTTGCACATGTCGAGCAATCCTCATCTACAGAAATAGAACTAGAGGTAAATAAAATAGGAAAGCACCTATCAAACTTCACCCATGCCTGGAATAAAATAACTTTGGACCAATTTATACTAAATAGCGTCTCAGGCTAAAATTTATTATTTGGAAAATCCGCTATTCAAATAATAAAGCTACGCGGCCCAAGCTTATCATCAGCAGATAGCCAGAAAACAGAAACTGCTATCCTGAAGCTGCTAGAATAAGATGCAGCATCTCTCTGCACACCTTGTAAAGTTGAATACCTCTTGCCTTTCTTCTTGAGAAAAAAGGCGAACGGAGATAACAGTTTCATACTTAACCTTAAGGGGTTCAATAAGCTTTTATATTAGTTTACGATGTTTTTCGAAAGCAAAGTATGATATGCTATGATATGATATGATATGATATGATATGAACGATGATAGATCAGAAACTTCATTTTCTTATACTATCATTCAAAATTTTTGACAAATTTGAGAAAATATAATTTTTGACTCTCATTGTCTACATATTCTTCCAGTTGGTTTCCTTATAAAACATACTACTTTTGTGCATGAAATAATCAGGTGGGCAAGGGAGTTAGTACCCTTATTTTAAGGGGCGTTTTGTATCTCCAAAAAACTAACTTGAACAGATAAGAAAAAAGACACGTTCCTTAGTTTTGCGAATGCTAAAATGTGAGAAGAAAGAGTGTAAAAAGAATTTTCTTTAAATTTATTTCATAGAAATATGAAAAGGCATCTAACACTGTACTTGCATAAATATTTAGCTTGACGTTCTCTCAAGATTTTTAAACAAAAAAAAGTTTAATTGTTCAAGAGAGCAACATTGTGGAGGCAGTATGATGCTACGATTGTCAGATGATGTGCATGATATCCCCAAAAACGCTCAAGAGATTTGTATAATTTTTTTACTGCGCACAATTAAAATATTAATGCACTTTAGGAAAATGATTTTGACTGTTTTTGTATAGAAAAATCGTAGATTTTATCACATTTAATGTGATATATTAACTCATTTTGTGAGATTATAAAAAGTTTTTTTTTTCATTTTTACAAAAATATTCCGGAATTAAATAATTCATGAATTTAAATCGCTAATTAACGTTCAGTTTGATTAAGCCAACAAAATTGAATCTGATTCGGGCCATTACATTCACAGAAACTTATTTTAATAAAAAAAGAAAACTTAACTTTGGAAAAAGGTCCAAATCCAAATACTGTTGGAGGTAATAATTAATTTGGGGTAAAGTCAGCTATGGTAAGGGTAATGTCGGTCAGAGTAATTGATAAGGAAGTAAATTATGCCTGACATTACCCTGCTTGAGGGTAATCTACAGCAAAGTATCACATGCTGCCTTTATAAATAAAGAGACGGCTATAAATATTAAATTATGACATACTTGCATCCACAATGTACTTCAGAAAGATGATACAGGACATTAACCATTAAATTTCTGGTTAAATTGTTCAATGAGGACACTTTATTTGTCACTATAATTTTGACAGCTAACACAGTATTTAAAAGTCGCCATGGTCCATAAATTTAGTAGGTGCGTTCAGAAAATAACAACGCAAAGTTTCGGTTTGGGAATTTCCGAAGGTGATTTTCACATTGAAAACTTTTCATTAAATCACTCAAATAAATTATTTTCCATTTAACTGCGGAAATCTTTGCATGTCAATGTTTAATTAGAAATTTTGGAACAAGGGCAGGCACATATGTATTGAAAGTGCGGGATCAATACTTGCACTATTTATGATGTGCTTCAACCAGATTACTTTATCGAACGAGCGCTGCAGCACTATTAGCACATCGATCCGACGGTTACTATAAGCGCGCGTATTTGAAATGATGTGAATATTAAAATTTAATATTCGCGATAAATATTGTAATAATTGGAAAATGCGTTCAAATTAATTTCTTAATCCTAAAATAGCATTTTGAAGTAACAGATAAAAAAAAATTTATCAATTTGGATTACACTTAAGAAAAAAATGTATAACTCATATATTTTCTAAATAACAGTTTACTTTCATTGAATTCCAAAAACTAACTCATATTTCATAAAAAATGTTAATAAATACAATTTGCATACATTCTTGTCTATATTATAATAATTATTGATTTTCGTCACAAAAATTGTTTTTAATGTCCGTTTTGAATTCCCGTACAATTGCGACCAACCAGCGCGTGACCTTAACGCAAGCGCAGTAGCAAAAAGGGCTCACGTTGGGTTCAGTTCTAGTTTTGGAGATAATACTCAAATAATTTATTTTTCTTGTTCATATATTTTTGTATTATTTTTGTAAAGTGTCATATTGAATGATCTGTGAAGTAAATCAGAATTTAATTATTCGACCTAATCAGCCTGAATACTGACGTAAGGCCAGACGTTTGGGATTTTGACCCGTGAGATTAATCTAACCCAAAAATTCTCAACTATCGCTATAAAAGGAATAAAGATCATCGACAATCGCAAATTTAAGTCGTTTGAAGATGAGCAGCACATTTACCAATTACAACTAAATTATTAATTTGTTGAGATGAAATACATTTGTGGAAGATACATATACACAGTAACAAAATGGATTAAGATTTCCTACTTTCAATGTAGAATTTTCACAGGACATGTGTTAATTTTCCTTTCTGAAAAGAATAAACAAAAAAACAAGTGGGAAGAGTTAAATTTAATTAATTTCGCGTGAATCCAAACATAACATGTACAAGTTTTGCATTGCAAATTACGATTTTAAAAGATACTTCTTAAATTCACTACGCTGCCCGAAGGAATTTCACTGTTGGAGAGTTCTTTTAAGTTTGAAAAAAGGCAGGAAAATTCCAAGGAATTTATTATCTGATCAGGAGGTTACGATAATTCAATAATTTTTAAGTTCTTCACTTTTAAAGACTAATTGTAAAATTTTTTAATTCTAAAAGATTAAATTTGACACTTAATTTTTCAAATTTAAAACTTGATAATGTGCAATTTTTGATGCTTATTTAAACTGGCTAATAAATTCCTGTTTCAATTCTACTATGTTCTTTTTGAAGTCGACTTCAGTATTACAAAATTGTGTTTACAGAGACCAAAAACTATTTCTTTCAATCAACAGAAATTTCTTTAAAAGAATAAAACTTTTTTTAAAAATATTTTTCTTACATTGAAATACGTTTACTTAGAATTAAAAAACATTTTTTAGAATTATCTTATTACCTTATTTATTTCCCTGTAATTCTTTTGGAGATAGAGGTACGTAAATAAAAGGAATGTTTATACAGAACGAAAAACATAATCTCAATTTCTTTTTATCGATCGGACAACTTCGAAATGAGCGGCTGAAAAAGGAGACTAACAAATCTTCTGAGTAAAAACGAGTCCCAAATGAAATACAATAACAAAAAAGCAAAAAACAGCATTTTACTAAATGATACAAATGATGACAATTGGAAATCATTTAAACAAGTACTAATCCCTAAATTCTGTCTTTTTATAGGAATTATGCAGAAAATGGGATCTTTTCGCATCTCTTACACAAGGTTGTATGTCGCGAAAAGCTCATTTGCAGTTTTAAGGTTCATTTTTAAAATAAAAAAGCAGCCTTAGGGATGTCGTATTAAATTTTATGATTACTGAGTCTTATTGCAAGCTTTTCTTTTAATCGAATCTTCTTCCGAAACGAAACAAATTGAAATTTTTGGGATGAATGATATGCATTTAATTTTTTTTTGGAGCAAACGCTCTTCCTTAACTCTTCCTTAATTTGCGCTCTTAGGTAATTTTTTATAAGAAGACCCAAGCCAAAAGATTCACTTGTGCTTCCGCCCAGGTTACTCGTTGGTTAGTACGTCCGCAAGCAACATCTCTGTTCACTAAAGAACTAGGTCCATAGAATTCTCCTTCAAAATATAACGTATCAAGTGATGTTCGTCATCAACAAATGTGGACCTAAAGTGTTGTATTGGATTCTCAGAAAACTTTCCAGCTCCTCGATTTTCCTAATTTCCACCTAATATCTAGACGATAACTAGTATTTAGAGCATACTAGAATAAAATTTTACTAGGTCATCAAATTGTTAATCCTACTTCCTACTTCCTACTTCCTACTTCCTACTTCCTACTTATCCTACTTCGGAAACTTTGGTAATTGCTATTAGAACTGCGCGCTCACAACTTTTTTTCGATGCACCCTACCGTACAATTAAATATTGGGCTTTCCTTATATATTATTAAAGGAAAGTAGAAAAAACATTTTTTCTCTTTGTGTTGTGAATTATGTAGTTGTCAACATTGTAAAATTGGAGTAACATAACCTCAAAGTTCGGCATTTAAAAAAGTTTGTTTCGTGTAGAAGTGTAAGCAGAGTTATGTGACCATGGTTTATGAAGAACGTATATATTTTAGCATTTTCATACTAACAGGAGATAAATTCTAGAGAATTATTATATAAGCTACAACTAAAAATAAACTTGTTATTTAAATCGAGGTCAAAGTTATGTGAAAAGTCATAGGCATGTTTAGCTGTGGCTGCGTTTGACTCGTTATTTTCGATAGATGTTTCGTGTTCTCTATTTATTGTGTGCATGGGTCTTCTGGCAAAAACGAATTAAAAATTACTTCTTCTAAGTTCTGAATGTACGAAAAGCATTTAATTTGCTTTTGTACCAGGATTTATCTTTATCTCTTCCATGCTAATTTTTCCATTTCTTTAACTCATCCTGATTTTTTTTAAGATCTTTGCGATTCTTGCTTCTGTAAGAATTGGAATAGAAGTTTCATTATATATATACTGCAGTTGAAGCTCATCGATTGCTGGTAGAAACTTATGGTAAACACGCTCCAGTGATTAGAAAATGTGAGACATGTTTTCGTCAATTTAAAAGCGGAGATTTCGATTTAACAGACAATGAACATCCTGGTGCAGCGCAAAAGTTTGAACACGAGGAATTGCAGGCGTTATTCGATGAAGGCCCAACCTAATCGCAACAACAATTGGCACAAACACTAAATGTGACCCGAGGATCAATTTGCCAACGTTTAAAGCCATGGAAACAATCCAAAATTATGGAAAATGGGTACCACACCAACTGAACGGTAGACAAATGGAAAATCGAAAAAGCATTTGTGAAATGCTGCTTGAACGGTTCGAATGGAAATCTTTTCTGCATCGAATTGTCACGGGGGAAAAAAAATAGATTTATTTCGAGAACTCCATAGCCAAATTGCTTTGGCCGTAAGACAACGCTCTGTGTTTGTTGGGACCAGTGTGGTGTGGTGTACCTCGAGTTATTAAAACCTGGTGAGACGGTGAATGCGGTTCGCTACCAACGCACCGTTTCATACTACTTAAGTGGTAAAGAACACATTAAATGCATTGAATTGGGATATATTATCGCACCCGCCGTACTCTCCAGACCTCGTCCCTTCCAAATATCATGTTTTCGCATCGATGGGACACTCATTCACAGAGCAGCGCTTCGCCAATTTTGAAGAAGTCGAAAAATGGCTCGTCGAATGATTTGCCTCGAAAAAGAAAAAGTTTTTTTGGAAAGGTATTCATGATTTGCCTGTAAGATGAGCAAAATGTGTAGAATCCAATGGTCAATACTTTGAATGAAATTTTTTTAAAATTCCCTTGAGGATTAGGTGTTTTCTTTATTGAAAAAATCGGCAAACTTCAACTAATAGCCCTGGTATATGTTCCGATTATTTTTATATTAGATTTTATTCAGCATGTATATAAAAAAATTTATAATACTCGTCTGATAGTCGCATGGTTGATAACTCATAAAACTTTAAGAAAATAGCAAAAAAATTGAATTCTGGGTTTTTTTAATCATCTACTTTATTCTGGCTGGATAAAAATAATTTTAATGACCTCCTTACTGTAAAAGTGTATTGGTACTTTTGACTGAACAAAAAAGTGATTTTTCTGCGAACAGGATCAGTCCACATTCACTTTCCTTCGCAGTATCAAGCAGATTTTTTTTTGCTTTCCGACCACCGTGTCTTTGAAACCTGGCCGTGACCTTTCACTGCTGAACGCTTCGAGAAATGGGGAGTCTATTTCACAAAACAAGTATTGCAAAATTTTCAGAATCTACGATTTTCGGACAGCAGTATCCATTTCACATTCGCAGCCAGACATTGTTCTCTAAGATTTTGAGAAACGAACTATACTCGTTATCTTATTATCAGCAGTGAATTCGCGGTCGTTAGACGTGGCTACAAGGAACGTTTCTACAGGATATTAGGATGACGGTCCCTTGGGACATTAAATTGTTAAAAAAGAAGTGGGTCTGTAAGCTGTTCTTGCTTTGAAAATTTTTTCTCCTCTCTTTGAGTAGAAGCTGAAAAAATATTTATTTGTGGCTGCCTGCGTGCGTGCGCGCACGTGTGTATGTTGACGGTAAAAACTGACAGGAATATTGACAACAGATTAAAGCTTTGAGAACTGTGACACGATAAACTTTTTAATGTAATAAACAGTTACATGAAACAGTTCGGTTCAACTTCAGATCGCAAAAATTGTATTATATAGCGTCCCACTTTTCTAATTATCGGTGTAGGGGATTGAGCCTTATATTTCGCACTGTAAAAAATCCTGTAATTGGCCGTCGGTCACCTACTGGAGTTTCTTCGACTTCTTCTTTGGTCAGGGTGTTAACGTTGCCGCTTGCCATGTTTATTTTAGCACGTCTTTTACCGTGACTGAAATATAGTTTATCATATTTATACATTCCAACAAAAGAATTATGAGTCACCAATATAGCATAGACGTCACCATTGAATGTGGATAAAACAATTTGTTCTTGGATCGGCATAGGTGTATACTTATTCTTTTTTGTAAGCAGCTGCAGTTTTGTGTTTGCAGGAAAAGTGTATCTGCGAAGTTCAAATATCCGGTTTGGATTCATGCGGGGAATGAGCCGAATAAATCTAAGTTCTTCAAGTTCACATCCCCATCCGTTAGAAGTAGGAAGCATCCTAGGAGGTACCATGGTACTGGCAGGCGGATCTATCGACCTGGCAGGAGAAACCATGAATCTTCCAGGAGACCTGGACCGAACGCGCAGAGAAGACTCGCCAACAGGAAGAGTTTTTTCCGGTAAATTAATTCTACTTGAAGAAGAAGACTCGTCACTAGATATACTAGGAATAGGGTCGCCATTAGGTAGGCAGTCGAACTGTAATCCTAAATCTGCAACAAGAAACAGGGGACTACAATTTTTTTAATGCACGTTTTTAATTAAATGAATGTCTGGTCAAAAATGCTGCAGCTTTAATTAAAAATATAATTTAGTGGACTTGAATGTAAAGTATTGTTAGAAGACCTTACGCTCTCGGATAATGAAATTCTAAAGTTTGATTCGATTTCTAAAAAAATCAAGTAATGCAAGTCTTCCTTGGAAAAGTTGGTATTAAAATGTCAACGACAAATTGCAATAAGAAGAATTTGGGATAAGACGCGGATAACTTTAGACACATTTTTGTTTGTAGAAAAAAAACAAAACTATTTTTGAATTATACATACTAAATTATTATATTTACCAATAGAATTAAGAATGATTGAGATAGGGAAGAACAAACTAGGCACGGCCCTCATTTTTTCCGAATAGACGTGAGACTGATTAGTATTTAAGTATAATAATTTTAATTCTTCGCTGGTATATAATTTTGATAAGCATTTTTATAAATAATGATTTTTGTACCTTTTAAAACTCATATAAAAAATATATTATCTTTGAGGCTTATCTATAAAGTTAGCCCGAGCAAGAGTAAAGAGAATTTTTATTTAAGTGCACGTCGATTGGCCTACATTAGATTTTGATTTATAAGGTAGACTCGACTCAGAAAGATGTTCAGAATTTGATGGTGTTAAAATTTAAACATTTGTTAAACATTCAAAAGTTTTTATTTAAAGAAACCCTTTCTTCAACTTATTTACTTGCTTCTAATTCATTCTTAGTTACAGGAACTGTATTTAGTTAAAAATTAATCATTTTTTTTAATTTAGAAATTTTGTTACAAATTTACCTACAAGATTAGAACTTAAATCTCCTACAAAAAATAATTTTTTTATTGCAAAAGGCCTTTTTCGTGATCTTTCTTTAAACATTGATTTTTAAAAGGAAAATTTAAGGATTTCACTTTCGGTTGAGAACTAATAATTTTAATGTAAAATTTATATTTTGGGTGGAAAATTTGACGACGATATTATCAAACAGCTGTTCCGCAGCTTTCAGTTTTAATTTACCTACGTCTCAAAATTGGTTTCCTTTTAGAAAATACTAAAATTTTCACCATAAATTGCTGAACAAGCTGCGTTGTCGTTGATAAAGAGCCAACCCCTTAAATGGTAAATAACTGTTTTTCACAAGACTTCATATGACATTAATAAAAGAATTAGGCATTGGGAATCATATTACGTTAGCTTTTTATTGTAATTGCTAGTTACATGCAACAGTTTAATGATATTTTAGATCGCAAACATTCTTCACAGTTTTAATTTCTTTTAATCCTCGGGGTAGAAGATTCAGCCTTTATATTGCGTACTATAAAACACCCTGAGATTGTGCGGCGGGTACCTACTGGAGTTTCTTTGATTTCTTCCTTGGTCAATAGGGTAAGCATACCGCTTTTCATGTTTATTTTCACCCGTCTTTTATTTCGATTGCGAATATCATATTTATAAATTCCAGAAAAATGGTCATAATTCTCCAATATAGCAAATACGTCACCCTCGGGCGTTGATAGCACAATTTGTTCTTTGCTTGGAATAGGCGCATACATATCCATTCGCATTTGTTTTTGAAGTCCTTTTATTTCAGGAAAAATGTATCTTCGAAGTTCGAATATCCGGTTTGAATTCGAAAAGGAAATAATCCGAATAAATTGCATTTGTTCCAGTCCACATCCCATTCCGTCTGGCGAAGGAAGCTTTGCAGGAGGAACTCTGGTGCTGACAGGTTGAACCATGGTCCTGATAGGATGATGCGCGGTCCTGGCAGGAGGAACCATGGGCCTGGCAAAAGGAGACCTAGACCTTTGACGGAGGAAAGGCTCAGCCTGAGGAGACCTGGACATAGGAAGAAGAGAATGCTCAACATGAGGCAGAGACCTTTCAGGTGATTCATTTCCTCCAAAAAAATTGTTTGATAAAGAATCAGAATTTTGGCTACGAGAAACAACAAGAATGGGATTGCCATTTGGCAAGCAATCGAACTGTGAACTTAAATCTGCAACAAAAAGAGATTTCAATTTTTTTAAAGTACTTTAGTATTTCATGAAAATCTACATGCAATTTTGTGAGGCAAGTGTATATCTCGTAGCCGTTAAGTGAAATTAGACATTTCATAAGGTGGCTAGATACTTCATGCTAGAGTGCATTCAGACACAGTACTTTTAGTACCTCAGGATTAACTATAAATTGGGATGAAATACGAATATATTAGGTCCAATTATTATCTACAAAATATCTGAAAAAATTAAATTATATATATTATACTATCATTATATATTCACCAATATAATTGACGATGATTGAGAAGGTAAAGAGTGCAGTGTAAGCGACCGTCATTTTTTCAAATAGAAGAAAGACTGATTAATAAGTTTGTGTTATAAAAAATATATATACATATATATATACATATACATTTCATATTCGTTATCTCATAGAATTAGCGAATCAAACTTATTCTTATCAAATATTTGCTTCTAGCAGAAAAATCTGGTTACGCAATGCTTTAGAACTGATATCAAAATATAAACGCAGTGAAAAGAATTAATGTCTCTGAGATTAGAGATATAATTCAGGACTTAAGGAATGGTACGCCTGCTGGTGTAGATGATATATTGCTTATAAGTACAGACGTACCAACCCTGAGTATCACAAATAAAATAATAATTTATTTATTTAATTTATTTAAAAAATACTTATTGGTAAAGTTATTAAAATAATAGAGAACAGCATTTCTGGAAACGACACGATTTTGTCTAAAAGTTGCTAATCTTCAGTGAAAAAACTATCATAACCTAAACTCTTTAAAATTTTTAAGCGCTATTTTCAGGAATTACTTATTCATTTAAAATATTTACATTTCATTATCCAGTTTCTTGGAAAAAATTGAATTACTTCTTTTTTTTTAAATTCATATCAAAATTTATATGCACTATATTCAGATATTATCTACGAGATTAGCGCAAGCGACATTAAAAATTTATAACGACTTTGAAAACGACAATTAAACGTTTGAAAATAAGTCTGTAAATTTTGTTTTCAGTTAGAATGTGTATTGAATTTTACCACAATTGGCCTATAATTAAGATATATCCGACTTTTGATCTGCAAAACATTTAAATTTAGGAATTACTTAAAATGCCTGTTAATTAAAAACATGTTATTGCCATACGAGGTCCCAAATTGACTTATTAATTAATTTATTTATTTGCTCCTAATTAGTGCTGAAATAAAGTCTTACATAGTCACGGTACGATCTTCATGTGATTTTCCTGATATGGTAGCACTGCTATAGATAAACACTGAATGCATGTAGGATCAACAATCAATGTTACAATTAACCCTGTTGGAATCATCGGTGATTCGAACCTTTCGTCAGTTTGGTGAAAATCTCAAATAAGATATTAATGTCGTTACAGCATCGAGATTCCCCAAGATCCTTTATCTTCAACTTTCTAGAAATTAATTAATCTAGTCAGTTTCCGGTGTCAGCCCAATGTCTGAAAGCACTAGATCCAGTCTTGCAAGACGCTAGAATTTATGCATTTTATCCAGCCTGTTAAAGAAAACCAGCTTTTTCATGTAAACAATTGCGTAAATTTTTTTTTATTTAAATATACCGTTTCAGTATCCGACTGATACATTTTGAAGTAGAACTTAACTGCTAGTGCAGTTGTGGAATTTCTCTTGTCAGGTTGTTGCTCAGAACCCTTAGCTAAAAAGCGTACCTTTTTTCATTTCATTTTTTCATGAGACCCATATGAGTTTCTCAGCACAGATCAGCAAATAATTACCTTTTTGTTTGTGCTCGGGTCAACTGAGTCCAATGTCTCGTTGCTGACAAGACATAAGCTATGGTGTTCCTATTCGGATGGTCCCTAGGAGTTTTAGCTACAATGGGAAAATGACCAAAAGCACTCCTATCCTTCTCTCGATTCAATAAAAAATTATAAGTCACATGTAGTTGTAACATTTTCTTTAGTTATTTCTTAAAAGTATATTTAGGATTTTAAACAGACAGATGATAATTCTATATGATATTGAGTCGAGAGTTTTCTGGAAGTCAATCCAGGTCATTGTCAGGACGAGCTGATGGGCTTCTGTTTTTTCGTAGTAGCAACTGTCCATTAGCCGGTATACAGAGGGTTTAAACATGCTATGGGCCTCATATTTTCTGGTTTAGACAAGTGGCCTTTTTGCGCCTTATTGCATCCTATCACCAGTGACAGTGAAAGAAACATCTACGACTGAAAAAATATTAGGAGAATATGAGCAACAGATGTTGTTGGGTATAGGTAAACTGAAATAATTTTTCAAGTCTTCAACAGAGACTGCTGGATATTTCTCATCAGATGTTACAAGTTCGTAAAATTCCTAGAAGTGGATGTCATTATAAGTATTTTCTCTTAACTCCAGTATACCCGGGGCCTTATATTTCTGTATCCAAAAAGTCTTCATCTCATTAGGTTTTGGTAAATTTTTGACAGAAACAGAACGCTCGCTGATGAAGCACGATGTTTCACCGAACCCATCAGCGTCTGGCCCACATTTTTACCTCTTATTTTAGGTCGAAAGAGCCTATTTCGACGTAATTAAGGATTCAAGGCCTATAACTTGTTTGAACACACTCTACAAGATCTATACAGCTATCCGAAATTATAGGATAATTTGCACCCTCGAACCTAATATTATTATGTTAAGCTAGTCTTCATAATCATCGCTGTTCCTAAAAGTCCAAGGTTGCACCGACTAATAGCCTAAAAAGTTCCCAACTATGTCAACGAAACGCTGAAACACTTGCTTATATGTATATGATTTGCTATGAAAAGGACTGAATGGGAGATTGGGGAAAGATTAAAGTCTCGAGACTTATAACACATGGACTTGTTGTTGAAATTGCCTGTAAAATGAAAAATTTGTATCAGATTTCGAATAAATTTTACTTTCGCTTTACATCTTTTGTTCATAGCGTATAAAATTTTAATTTAATTTGTACACTTTAAAACACCCTGAGATTCTACGGCGTGCACCTATTGGAGTTTCTCTGACTTCTTCCTTTGTCAATGGAGTAACCGTGCCACTTGCTATATTTATTTTCGCCCTTCGTTGACTGTGATGGCGAATATCATAGGTATAAATTCCGGCCAAAATATCATCAGTCTCCAATATACCAAATACATCACCATCGGTTGTTGATATAACAATTTGTTCTTGGGTTGGCATAGGTGTAAAAATATGCTTTCCTAATTGCATTTTGAGTATTTTATTTAGAGGAAAAGTGTATCTTTGAAGTTTAAATTCACGGTTCAAATTCAACAAGGGACTAATTCGAATAAATCTCAGTTGTTCCAATCCATATCCTGATCGATCTGAAGAAGGAAGCTTTGTCAGAGGAAACTTAGTCCATTCAGGAGGAGACCTGGAACTGACATGAGAAGAAGGCTTATCAGGAGAAGACCTGGACCTGATGCGAAGAGAAGACTCAGCATAAGAGGACTTGGAGCTGACACGCAGAAGAGGTTCAGTAGGAGGAAGAAGCTTCTCAGGTGAATTATTGTTTTCGAAAAAAGTAGGTCGGTAACAAGGAACAACAGGAATGGGCTCGCCATTCGGTAAACTATCGAAATGTGAACTTATATCTGTAACAAGAAAGAAGGGAACCCCTTGTGGTAATATTGTGAGAAAATTGTTAATGGCGCTGAGACAAGGTGGCTAGCCATTTTATGAAACAAATGAATTGCAAACGCGCATATTATCTCTTGAAATAAAAAAAAATATTTAAAACACATGTTTTTATTAAATAAGTGGAAATTGACGAATTAATAAATTAGTTAAGATTAAAGAAAAAATTAATTTTCCTTTTAAGCGAATAAGAAAGTTTACATAAAATATATTTATGTCAATTACTGAAAAATATTTAAATTAAGTAACTACTGTTTGCTATCCTTTGCCATATTTTTGAAAATCTTTTTATATAAAGCAACTTGCAATTGCTCAGAATTCTAAATTAAAAAAAAAAATAGTATTCGTCTAAGAATAACAATGATTGTTTTAAAGCGTTGTCGTTACCTAATATTATTCAACAATTATTAACCAGCACTGTTATTTGTAAAAGGCTACAAGATATTCTTAAGTTACATATATTATATGGGTATATTAACCAATAGAATTAAAGATGATTGAGAAGGTAAAGATCAGAGCAGAAACGTCCCTCATTTTTTCCAAGTAGAGAAAACACTGAATAAAATCTTAGTTCTCGTCATTCTATATATAAATCTATTTCACATGATATATCTTATATAGTTTGTCCTTCTCCGATATTTAGATTTCATAAACCAATTACAAGAAAACAGAATTATTGACTTAGTTCTTCATATCTTGAATCATTTTGAGATTATGCAAGGTTAGCGCGTCGGCAATGAAAATCAATCATGACTGAAATACGATAACACGGTTACATACGTGAAAAATCCATAAAAACTGATACATTTTAATGATATTCACAAGTAAAAATTCGTGAACTTCTTTAATGCGTTGTTGCACTGGGGAAGTGGATACAGTTTTTTTCGGGTGTCCTTGTGTTTGTACATCAAACTCTTTTCCCTACAGAACCTGATCGCCAGCCTTACCCATTACGCTGCACTGAGAAAAATGTCATCTTGTGACAAAAGCATGTTTCTGAATGTAAATGGAATTTCTTTTTTAAATTTAAGTTTAAGATAATTTTAATTTGTCCCTGCAGGTATTTTTTTGCTGAAAAAATTTTGCTAATGCGAATAACTTTACCTAATCTTAGAGCCAAATAGTTCTATTTTTGAAAAAGATGTGTATGACATTATTGTTTACCCTACCCGGCGTTGGGCGGAACACAAGCCGACCTTATCATGTACCTTACCTGACATTACACGGTACACAAACTGACTTTATCCAATACCCTTTCCGACTTCACCCTGTGCTCTAGACCATTTTACCCATTACTCTACCCAACTTTATATCGTACTCTACCCGACTTTGCGCGATACTCTATCCAACTTTATACGAAACAGAACCTAACCTTATACTATACCATACCTCACTTTACACGATACAAAAATTCACTTTACCCAGTATCCGTTACTCTACCCAACTTTAAACTCTACTCTACCTGACTTTACCCGATACCCTACATGGCTTTATACGATATACAAATTCACTTTAACCCGTACATGATTTGATTTTATCCAGTGCACTAGACGACTTCACCCAGTACTCTGCCTTCCTTCATACTGTACTCTACCTGACTTTACCTACTGCTCTACCCAACCTTATACCCTACTTCACCCGACTTTTCCCGATACCCTATCCGACTTTATACGGAACACAATCCGACCTTACCCTGCACCCTACCTGACATTACACGGTACACAAACTGACTTTACCCAATACCCTACCCGACAACTTTACTAGTTGCTCTGGAAAACTTTACCCATTACTCTACCAAACTTTACTTGATACCCTACCTGGCTTTATACGATATACAAATTCACTTTATTTAGCACCCTGTCCGACTTCACCCAATGCCCTAAAAACTTTACCCAGTACTTTACCCAACTTTATACTCTACTCTACCTGATTTTACCCGATACCCTACCTGAATTGACACGATACCCAGTACTCTGCCCAACTTTATACTGTCCTCTACCATACATTAAACCAGTACTCTACCCAACTTTATATCGTACTCTACGTGACTTTACCAGATACCCTATCCGACTTTATACGGAACACAGTCCGACCGATACCCTAGACAAACTTACCGCATATCCTAAAGGATTATACCCCATTCGACTTTAATCGGTACCTTATCTGACTTTACCCCGCACCCTAACCGACTTTACATAGTACTCTACCAGAATTTACCCATTAACTCAAAAGAACTTACCCCGTATATTAACTGACTTTGATCTAATTCTTCTAATTTTTTTAATTCTCTTCAATTCACTCATATTTTATTAGAGCCAATTAAGGTTGAATTATTTAAGCAGATATTTTCAACAAAAATTAAAAAATTTAGAGCTCTTTCAAAATTAAAAAATTATTTCTTCGGCTAAAGGGACTCAGCGGAACATTTGCGAAAATCGTTGAAAAAAATATACAGAAAAATTTCGATTCGTTAGCAAAGATAGCAAAACTAATTAGTTTATCCGCGCAATTTTGTTTTCATTGAAAAAAAATTCATGAAG
>JAAAKG020002618.1:0-21705 GCA_010014905.2 Druon quercuslanigerum | reverse complement strand
GTTAAATAAAAAAGTTATACATTTTTTTGGTAATCAGTATCAAAATAACGTTAGACAATTTTCAAACGCTTCGTTTAACGAGGGAATTTTGAGTAAGCCCAAGCTTTCAGCAATAAGAATGCTTAATAGGATATAATTAAGTTTTCTACAAAGTTTTACCCTAATTGAATTATTCGTTAACAAAATAGGAGCATTTTAATAGCATTGATCGAGTGCATGATAGGTGAATATTTCGGCGTCTCGACCTGCTCGACCACAGCCCTCACCTCTGGACTGGAATTATTTTAGTCTATTTATTCGTTTACATTATCAAGTTAAAATTTGAACATGAAACGAAAAGAAATTATTTTTATATTAGAGCAAAATCATTAAATATTTATATCTTACATTATATATACTTATTTACAAACATTCAGAAAAGCGTATCTCACAACACAAATTTTAAAACAAAATAATAATTTTTTAAACGAAAAAATCAATTTTCTACTAATAGAGATCAGTTTTTAACCAAAATTATGAATTTTCAACAAAAAAGTTTAATTATCTACCGATAAATTATTTTTTTCTTGAAACTTTTGTAGTACTTCATTTTACTGGTTTTTATTCAAATTAAACTTGTTAGTAATCATACTACTAATGAGAAAAAATGATTTAGAACATAATCAATACATTTTGTAAAAACCGCATGAATAGAGTTCGTAAACAATCTTATTAAGAACATAATAAACCGATACAGTATTATAGAGATTAAATAAACATTACGGCTAATTTCTGAAGATGAAATAAAATGGAAAACTTAGATCAACTATTTCTCAATAAATATTAACGTCTTAAACTATTCTTCCTACAGTAAATTTATATTTTGTTTTTAAAATTTGTTAGACTTAGCAATGTGGCTACCTTTTTTGATTTCATAAATCAAGTGAAAGGTTAAGTAATGTGCTTGTCGACTTTAAACTGACAAAATCTTTAATATTTCAAATTTGTTACTCAATACAAAAATCCTGTTTCCATTATTTCCTCTAGTTTACAGTAGTTTGCATATAAAATATGCCCTAAATATTACTTATGCCAATTTTAACGAGATGAAAATAATAAAGAAAATAATCTTCAAAGTCAAAAATTTATTTTTTATTCACTTTGATAAGTATTGAAATTTTTATCTTTTTAAAAAGAAAGTGTGCGTATAAATACCTTGTTTTTCTTTACTTTGCTAATATTATTAGCCCTATTTTCCTTGTTTCTATTTACTGTTCTACCTCCAGTTAGAGTTCCTAGCAAACTCAACATTAACTTTTTTAGTTATTCATTTTCAATATTTATATATTTATTTGCTTAGGAACCGAATACAATGTTCTCTAAATTTTAAGAGATGTATAATACTTTTCTAGCTAATCTTAAAAATAAATTGAAGATGCCCTCGCTTTTTGTTTACATTATGTTTTTAATGTTCACCTATTTCAAGGACATTGTATAAAAACATAGTTCTATTCTAAAGGGCTAAATAGCGCGGTGCAACCGGGCTCCGAAGTTATCGCCCCTCACGTGCTCGGTCAATGCTATTTGATTGATCCTATTTTGTTAACGAATAATTCAATTAGGGTAAAACTTCGCAGAAAACTTTATTATATCCTACTTAGCATTCTTATTGCTGAAATCTTGGGCTTACTCAAAATTCCCTCGATAAACGAAGCGTTTGAAAATTGTCTAACGTTATTTTGATAATGCTTGTCAATAAAATTTATAACTTTTTCATTTAACAAAATCAATATATTTTTAATTGCACATTATCTTAAGAAGAGTTTGAAGGATATTGTGTTTAATTTTTATCTTAAAATATAAAGAACTTTATCTTTCGGAGCGAGTTGAAGTGAAAATATTTAGTAAATTTTCTGGTCTGGAAACTTGAGTTTTTTTATTTTTTACAGTAACGGTAAAAGATGCAACTTCTTTGTTAAAAGAAAAAAGATGCGCCATGAAATTTCCTACAAAGTGATGTTTTAAAAAGTTAAATTTTTGAAAACTGATTTTCAAGTCATCAGGGGCCAACTCGAGCGGCCTGAAGCGGCTAGGCAAATTTTATGCGTGGTTATAGAATCCGGAGTCTCAATTGTATCCACAATTGGTTTTCCTACATACAACCTTACCAAATATATTTCTTATGTTTTCAAAACCGATTTCAGGAAACACAGAATATTTCGTGAAAAATAGCTGGAATTTAAAAGTTATTTTAAAAAAGATTACAGTTCCTCCAACGCATTCAATGATTTCATTGGATGTTGTTTCAATGTTTGACAACATACCATTGAATCTTGCATGGGATTGCGTTGAACAAAAATTAGTACAAAATCACAATTTAACTAAAATAGCAAAAAAAGCATTTCTAGTCGCGACTGGAATTGTTTTCAATAACATGGTTTTCTCTTTTAATGGAAAATATTATAAACAATTAATTGGTTGTTCTATGGGCTCACCGCTGTCTCCTATAATTTCAAATTTGGTTTAAGAAGATGTAGAAAACAGAACTTTAAAAAAATTGAATTTCATACTAATTTTATATAAAGATACGTGGATGACATTTTAGCTATTGTTCCTTCAGAAAAAAATGGATGATTTTATTAATACTTTTAATAGCATTAAAAAATCCATACAGTTTAGATGTGAACTATAACAAAATAATTAAATAAATTATCTTGATGGTTTAAAAGAGATTTATGGTCTGGCAGATATCTCGATTTGGATTCCCATCATTTGATTTGTCAAAAGGTTGACCTAATAAAAGGTTTAATACATAGATGCGTAAAGTTGAGTGACATAAAATTTAGAAAAGAAAATTTGGATTAAATTAAAATCACATTAATTCGAAATAATTGTCCGCTTTCTTTGATAAATTGTATTATTAAAGAAAGAATTCATGAAATCTATAATCTTTCGAGTAGGAAAAATAACTCGATTGGCACGTATAATAAATCAGATTTAAAAGTTACGCTACCATATGTTTAAGGACTCTCTAGATCGTTGAGAAATGCACTAAAGAAATTTAACATAAATGTTTATTTTAGAAACAATAACACTCTTTAAAAAATTTGAGCTAATCAAAAATATATTGATACCACTGATAATTTATCTGGTATTGTATATCTCATTAAATGTAATTGCTGTGAAAAAGTTTATATTGGTGAAACAGGGAGAAGACTAAAAACTAGAGTTTTTTGAACACAAAAGAGATTTCAGAGTTGGAAATTTAAACACAGGTCTATCACAACATTGCTGGAATTTAGACCATTCTTTAATTTCGATTTCAACAATATTAAAATTCTAGCCAAAGAAAAAAATACATACAAAAGACGAATATTGAAATCCATATTTATAAATAAATATTGTAATATTTCTATTAACTTACAGACGGTTCTTTTATATTATTCCTTTAGTTTGTATTAATGGTTAAAAAGTTACTAAATATTAAAATAATAATATTTATATATTGAATATTAAAATATAAAATAGTTGTTTATCTGTTTTATAACCATGTCATCATATTTATATAAAAAAGCCTCTTAAAATTTAGAGGTTTTTTCTTCACATTATTTTTCACATATTACCAAAATTGAAGTCTTAACTGTTTTTGTTCTTTAATTTATTTGTATTACTTGACACAGAAAACATTGACATGTTTTACTTTAATTTTGAAGAATTTTGTTTTTCACTTCAAAATAAAACACAGGTATTTTAATCACTTTTACGTAAAATTAGTTCAATTATGATGTAAAAAAACTGTTGTTGTTCACATAAATTTATTTCAGATTTCTTTGAAAAAGGCACGCAGTGATGCTGAAACGTCAGAAAATTCAATAAACGAACTTTTTCATGAATTTTCATCATCTTTTTTAAACGAAAATTAAATTTTTGATTGAGAAATCTTGGGTTTCTTTGAAAAATCGTCTATTTAGTTGCAAAATAATCTTTTTGTTTTTAAATTCACCTTTTTGGTTGAAAATACAAATTTTTGATTGTGAATTCTAGAATTTTATTAAAAATTCTTCTTGCTTGATATTTGAGTAATCATTTTGTTTAAAAGTTCATCTTTTTTAGTTGAAAATTCAAGTTTTTTATGAAAAAATCTTGAATTTTATTGAAAATTCGTCTTTTTGGTAGTAAATTAATATTATTGCATACAAACATTCAACTTTAAAAGCGAAACTATAATTTTTGGTTCTGGAACTCTTGAAGTGTATTAAAAAATTTTTTTTTGGTAAATATGTAATCTTTTTGTTTGAAAAATTCATTTTTTTAAACGAAAATTTAATCTTTGATTAAAAACACTTATGTTTTATTGAAAAATGTTTTTTTTTGTTTGTAAAATCATCTTCCATTTTTAAAACTCATCTTTTTTGTTGAAAATAAAAATTTTTGATTGTGAATTCTTGAATTTTATTGAAAATTCTTCTTTCTTGATATTTGGGTAATCTTTTTGTTTGAAAGTTCATCTTTTGTAGCTAAAAATTCAAGTTTTTGAAAAATCTTAAATTTTATTGAAAATGCGTCTTTTTGATAGTAAATTAATCTTATTGAATACAAAAATTCATCTTTCTTTGTCAAAACTTCCATTTTTAGTTTTCGGAACTCTTAAAGTTTAATAAAAATTTTTTTTGTGAAAATGTAATCTTTTTGTTAAACAAATTCATTTTTTTAAACGAAAATTAAATTGATGATTGAGAAAACTTGGGTTTTATTGAAAAATCGTCTTTTTGGTTGTAAAATAATCTTCTTTTTTTTTAATTCATTTTTTTATTGAAAATACAAATATTTGATTTTGAATTCTTAAATATTATTGAAAATGCGTCTTTTTGGTAGTAAATTAATCTTATCGTATACAAAAATTCATCTTTCTTAGTCAAAACTTCAATTTTTGGTTTTTCGAACTCTTAAAGTTTATTAAAAATTCTTTTTTTTTTTTGTAAAAATGTAATCTTTTTTTTTGAAAAATTCATCTTTTTTAAACAAAAATTAAATTTTTGATTGAGAAAACTTGGGTTTTATTGAAAAGTCGTCTTTTTGGTTGTAAAATAATCTCCTTTTTTTTAATTCATCTTTTTTGTTGAAAATATAAATTTTTTATGGTAAATTCTTAAATTTTATTGAAAATTCCTTTTTTAGCTGAAAATTCAAGTTTTTGGTTAAAAAACCTTGAATTTTATTGAAAATTCGTTTTTTTGGTAGTAAATTAATCTTATTGTGTACAAAAATTCATGTTTCTTAGTCAAAACTTCAATTTTTGGTTTTGGGAACTCTTAGAGTTTATAAAAAAAATTTTTTTTGTAAAAATGTAATCCTCTGTTTAAAAAATTCATCTTTTTTAATCGAAAATTAAATTTTGGATTGAGAAAACTTTGGTTTTATTAAAAAGTCGTCTTTTTGGTTGTAAAATAATCTTCTTTTTTTTAAATTCATCTTTTTTGTTGATAAAACAAATTTTTGATTGTGAATTCTTGAATTTTATTAAAAATTCTTTTTCCTTTAAATTGAAGTATTCTTTTTGTTTAAAAGTTCATGTTTTTTAGTTGAAAATTTAAGTTTTTGGTTAAAAAATCTTGACTTTTATTGAAAATGCGTTTTTTTGGTAGCAAATTAATCTTATTGTATACAAAAATTCATCTTTCTTAGTCAAAACTTCAATTTTTGGTTTTGGGGACTCTTAGAGTTTATAAAAATTTCTGTTTTGGTAAAAATGTAATCCTTTGATTAAAAAATTCATCTTTTTTAATCGAAAATTAAATTTTTGATTGAGAAAACTTTGGTTTTATTAAAAAGTCGTCTTTTTGGTTGTAAAATAATCTTCTTTTTTTAAAATTCATCTTCTTTGTGGAAAATACAAATTTTTGATTGTACATTCTTAAATTTTATTAAAAATTCTTCTTCCTTTAAATTCAAGTATTCTTTTTGTTTAAAAGTTTATCTTTTTTAGTTGAAAATTTAAGTTTTTGGTTAAAAAATCTTGACTTTTATTGAAAATGCTTTTTTTTTGGTAGCAAATTAATCTTATTGTATACAAAAATTTATTTTTCTTAGTAAAAACTTCAAAGTTTGGTTTTTTCAACTCTTAAAGTTTATTAAAAATTCGTTTTTTTCTAAAAATGTAATCTTTTTGTTTAAAAAATCATCTTTTTTAAACGATATCCTAATGTAGTAACGCAGTTTACGGACGGTCCCGAAGGACAAAGGCATCACTCATCAAGTCAACAACCCTAGATAATCAAGCTAAAATTCCTGGCATAATCAGATTTACACTCGAGGATCGTCAACTTTACATTCCAGGATAGTGAAGCTAACCATTGAATTTTGATACCCCACGGATGCACTGTGCGGCGAATTAGAAAACTGGGGTTCAAAATGCTCCACAGCCTGCAATTTTTTTCCGATTCCATATTCTGTTTTTTAAAATTATATCTAATAAGATTCTAAAGAGTTCTATCGAAGGCGATTTTGCTAAAAAGGCTCTGTTTGTTTGTTATTTCAGTTTCAAAATTCCAAAAAACCATAATTTTTCATATTCGAACTTCCTGTTCTGTCGCATTCATTGATTTTACCTCAAAAAGGTAAAAAATTGAAAGATTTAAAATTGATTAACAAATCCTAGTAACTTAGACGAAGTTCGTGCAATTTGCTCAATTGTTATGAAAAATTTATGAACTAAATCGATTATTGCTGTACATTGAAGCTAGGAAGTTCTTTTCATCACGTTTTTCCCCGCAAAATCGAGTGAAATTAATGTTTCGTTAAAATCGAACACTGAAGTATCATTTTTCTTATTGTTATAAACAAATTTTATGAACAAATATAATAAACAAGCGCCTCTGCATGTATAAAATGCATTTTTTCTGCGCAATCATTGGTTTTCCTTCAAAAATTAAAAATCCATGACAGAAATAGACAATCTAAATATTTACCATGGTTATAAACAATACTGATGGACAAATGCGTTAAACGGTCACTCTTTGATAGAAAACACTCATTTTTTTGCATAATTGTTAATTTTATCCCTATATTAAATGAAAAGAACTTCCAGGCTTCAATGAACAGCAATAATCGATTTTGTACATAAACTTGTTTATAAAAATTGAGCATTTTGCTCGAACTTTATACAAGTTACTAGAATTTGGTAATTTATTGTAAATCTATCAGTTTTCACCTTTTTGAGGTAAAATCAATGAATACTACAGAACAGGCAGCTCAAACATGAAAAATTATTGCTTTTTGGCATTTTGCAACTTGAATAACAAACAAACAGAGCCTTTTTACAAAAATCGCCTTCGAAAGACCTCTTCAGAATTTAATTAGCTTTTATTAAAAAAAATATGAAATCGCATAAAATTTGTAGGCTCCTGGTGATTTTAAACCCCAATTTTCTAATTCGCCGCATTGTGGGATGGTACGCTACACCATCTGGCGGACTGTCTCATAGTTTAAGCCCAAATATAGTCAGCCTGACACTCTAGGTGTTCAGGCTGACTAGTAATTTTTCTCCGCGATGACCTCGTTAATTTCGTGGGAAACTACGTAGGACACTCTGTCAGAAACGACGTCATAAAGTACGTCGTGTACTGCCATCCCAATTTTCAACGCAGTTTACGACGTCTGATCCTACGTCGTTTCTGAAGATGTGTCCCGCGTAATTTCCGACGCATTGTCCTACGTTATTACTCACGTCAGAATCACCAAAAGGGCTTACTTTAGCCGCTATAAGAGTCACTTCATGTGAGGGTAAATAAATAATGAAGGGTAAATATGCGGTTTGAAAAGCGTCCGGCTTTTTTCATTAGATTAGGAAATGGGAAATACGTATTCATATAAAGTTTCAAGTCGACATAGCAAGTGAAATAAGCCTTACCAATTCTCTAATCCCTGAATTCTTCAAAATCATTGAATTATCTAAGATACTTGTTTTCTCTAAATTCTTTAAATTTATGGAATATTTTAAATTTCTGAAATTTCTTGAATCACATAAACGTACCGTAACCACTGAAATACTTGAATTCTCAGAATCCCTGAAAATCTCTGCATTCTTTGAATTCACTGAAATCCTTGATTTCTTTGAATTCTCCAAAATTGTGGAATATTCTCCTAATAGCTTTCAAATCCCTGAAATTAGATGAAATCCTTAAATATCTTGATTGCCTTGAATATCCTTCTGCTTGAAAAACACTTTCTCATCACGAATCTTGTACTACACACGCGATATTGTCCAAAATGTGAACTTTTCTACATTATGTTCAACACTTTGTATCAAATTTTTATTAAATTTATTTCTGCACCGCGGCCTAGAATTGCTTATTCACATATTTAAAAATAAAATAAAAATTTTACTTATCATGATTACCTTAACAGATGTGCTTTATTTTGCATTTAATTTTATTCCCAGCAGGTTTGAACGCGCCTAGGGCGCACTTCTTTTGAATCTCGCGCATCGCCCTCGAATATTTATTCTTTGCATTTGGAATGCATAAATGAAATTTTATCAAAAATATCTATTTTTAAATCGAAGTATTAATATATGTCTTCATATTCTAAATTTTCTACCTGATTAAGTATAGTTAAAGATTAAGTTGCTCAAAGCTGTGTAGGCTTTATGATACACATTCTCATCATGACACTCGCGCCGCGCGCTCGATTAATAAAAAAATTAATAAAAAACTGGAATCCTTTTTTTAGACATTTTTCTCTATTTTGCTTTTTTATGCTAAGAATGGGATTGTTGCTTTCATATCATTTTAATGGATATAGCAAAATACTGTATACAAGTCTTCTTATATATTTTTTACGTATCTCGTGTCTTTTGGCGTAATATTGAAATTTTCTATTTTCTGCATATTACTTACGATAAATAAAAACCAAAATTACGAGTCCTCCTGGAAAATGGTTAAGACATTTTGTAGGATTTTTCAAAAGCTATTAAAATTTGTATCTTTCTTTGGGAGCGTAACTTTTTTATCAGTTTTTTTTCGTACATTTTTTAGCTTCTCCACAAATTTTTAATTTTCATTTTTAATGCCATTTCTATGATTAAAAACCAAAATAACGTAACCAATTAAAAAGTGATTTTTAACAAATTTGTAGCTCTTTTTCGGGTAAATAATTTTTGTTAAATAATTTTTTTCGTAACTCCTGTTGTTTTTTCACAAATTTTGTTTTATTTATTTTTATACTTTCAATGTTATTTTACACGAATGAAACAAAAAGAACGCGTCCAATCAAGAAGTTAGCATTAAAGAATTTGTAGATCTTTTTGAGGATCAGAAGTTTTGTTAATTCATCTTTTTTCGTATTCTGCATAGTTTTACCACAAAATGAAATTTTTGAATTTTCATTATTTTTTGTGCAATCAAAATTTTAATTTTTAATTTTCTGAGAAAATCCAAAAATTTGTTACGATAATCTTGTAGGGCTTTTAAAAAGAATTTTCTTTTCTTTTTTTGACTTTTTCCATATTGTGCGTTGTTTGGCTTAAAATTTCGATTTTCGATTGATTTAAGAAATTTTGTAAATGCTATAACTCCGAGAAAATTCTTTTCCTCGAAAAAAGTAATTAGGATCAAGTTTTCGTCTTTTTAATGCTCTTGATGTCCGTACATAGAATGTTCATTTTTTGAATTTTTATCTAAAATGGCTGGTTAACGAAATTGTCCTTTCTTTTAGAACCTGAAAAAGGTGCGCCTAAGTCCGATTTGATCCGTTCATTTTTTCGAGAGTAATCATGCTTACAAACGGAAAGACATACGGACAGACGCCATTGTAAAAACTTGATTTTTGGATTCAGAGGCTCTCGAAACGTGGAGTGCGTTCTTTGGTTTAAAACTCTAATTTTCGTTTTTTTAATTTTGTAAACGCTGTAACTCTTGTAATTTTTTCAATAAAAAAGTCGTCATTTTATGTTCAATTATTTTATGATAGTTATCTGAAAAAAGGTGATCTTAAAAGTTTTGGAAATATTTTATTTTAAAAATATATATTTTTTATCCGTTTTTAGTGATATTTTATCGTGTTGAATCTGTTCCTGATGGAACGCTTTTACAATTGTTTGTTCCTCTTATATTATTTCAACCTCCTTAAAATCTTCTAATATTTCCAGATATATCTGAATTCTCTGAATCGAAATACTTAACTCGAAATATTTATGGAATTTATTGAAATTCCCTTGAATTCCCATAAATTCCTTAAATATTTCGGGTTATCTAAATCCCTTAAATTCCCAAAAGTGCTTTAAGATTCCCTTAATTTCCTGTAATATTTGAATATGCTGAAGTTAGATAAAATACTTAAAGATTCAGAATTCTTTAATTAGTTTGAAATTCCTTACATATTTTAAGCTATCTAAATTTCTTAAATTCTCTAAATTTCTTGAATATTCTAAATTTCAAGAATTCTTGGAATTTTCTAAAATCCTGAAAATTAATCAATTTCTTAACACCCTTGGTTACTCTGAATTTCCTCTAATTCCGAATTGCTGAAATTCTCGGAATATTTTTATTTATTTAAAATATCTTAATCCTCTACAATCGCTGGTTTATCTAAGTTCCCTTAACTCCTTTAATATTTTTAATTACCTGAGTTTCAGCAATATTATCAATTCCTGAAATTCATTGTATTCCCTAAACGATATAAAATCCTCTTAATTCTTTAAAATCACTAAATACATTTCTCTTAATTCCCTTAACTTAATGTAATCCCTTACAGTCTCTGAATTTTCTTCAAATCCCTGAATAATTCGGATTACTGAAATTTTTGGAATCTCCTCAATTCCTGGTATTTTTGAAATTCTTTGGATTCTTAAGATTTCTTGAATTCGCTCAAATCTTTTATTTTTCTGAATTCTCTAAATTCCCTTATAATGTTCTGAAATGTCTGAAATTCTATGAAATTCCTAAATCCCTAAAACTTCAGAATTCCACGAATCTTCTACATTCCTGTCATTTTTAAAATTTATTGCGGTCTCTGAATTCCTTGAGTTCACTAAAATCCTTGATTGCCTTGGATTCTTTAAATTCCCTAAAGGCGCTGTAATATTTAAAATTCTCTGAATTCCTGAAATCTTTGAATATCATACATTTATCTAATATTTGTAATTTCCATAATTCCTAAAATATTTTAAAATATTTATATTTACAACATTCCGAAAAATCTACGAATTCCTTTGCATATTCTGAGTGCCATAAATTCCTGAAACTTCCTCATTTTTTAAGAATCTCTTAAATTCTCTTAATTTGCTACATCCTTGAATATTCTAACCTCCTTGAATTTTGTTAATTCTTTTATATTGAAAATTATTCTGAACTCCATATTTCCTTAAATTCTTCTGTCTTTCTTAAATATTATCAATTGCTCTCCAAATCCCCCGTAATTCTGAAATGCATTGACTTCCTTAAAGATTCGAGATTCTCTAAAATTATTAATTCTCTAAAATTATTGATTTTCTAAAATATTAAATTATTATTCAGTAAATTCCTTAAATATTCAAAATGCCGGAAATTCTCTAAATTCCTCGAATTCTTTTAACTTTTTTTAATACCCTGAATTTCTTTAATTCCTCTGAATTCTTTGCATTATTTTGAATTCTTAGTAATCAAGCGAATTCTCAGAATTCAGGAAACTTCATAAATTTGTGCGTTGAAGATAATTCAGAGAATTCAGATATATCTGAAAATTTAGAAGATTTTAAGGAAGTTGAAATAATTCAAGAGGATCAAAAAATTGTTAAAAGTATTTCAATAGGAATAGATTCAATACGATAAAATATCATTAAAAACTGATAATATATATATATATTTTTTTAAATAAAATCTTTCAAAAACTTTTAAGATCATTTTTTTTCAGATAACTATCATAAAATAGATGAACATAAAATTATGACTTTATAATTGAAAAAAATACAAGAGTCACAGCATTTACAAAATTAAAAAAACAAAAAGTAGAATTTTAAGCCAAACAACACACGATACGAAAAAAGTCGAAAAAATTTGATTTTTGAACATCCTAAGGGACTATCATAGAAAGTTTTAGAATTTTTTTGAAAAAACGAATATTCAAATTTACATGGCACAGAAAATTATGAAAAATAAGAAATGGCATCCTGCAGTCAAACTATGCGAAATAAGACAAAATATGAGAAAAAAAAATTGTGACAAAAAATCTGTCATGAATTCCTTTTTAATTCGATGCGCAGTTTTTGTTTTAACCGTCAAATGACGCAACGTTTGGTCAACATAAATAGACACCAAAGCTGTTCAGCCAAAAAGGATCTACAAATTTTTTATTACTTATTTTTAGATAGGACGAGTAGATTTTCTTTTAATCGTAAAAAATAAGACTAAAAAAAGAAATTAATTTTTTGCAGAAATAACACAAAATAATATAAGAAAACGAATAGACAAAAATTATTCCACCAAAAAATAAATACAAATTTGTTATAAACTTTTATTATAAGAATAAATAAAAAATATAAAAATTAGCTTCTTAGAAAACGACAGGTGTTACGATAACTTTTTATTTAACAACACTTTTCACCTAAATTATTTCTAAACATTTTCTTCAAACCACGTTTCGAGAGCCTCTGAATCTAAAAATCAAGTTTTTACGATGGCGTCTGTCTGTATGTTTGTCCGTGCGTAAAGACGATTACTCTCGAAAAAATGAACAGATAAAATCGGTCTTTGGCACATTATTTTCGGATCGTAAAAGGAAGGACGAGTTCGTTAACCAGCCAATTTGGATGAAAATTCAAAAAGTGAGCGCATTTTGAAAATGTTTGAGACCACTTTTTTCTGAATTTGAAAATTCTATGGGTGGATATTAATAGTATTTAAAAAAACGAAAAATATTGCACAACGTGCAATACAAAAAAAGACAATAAATGAAAAAAATTTCTTTTTAAAAGCCATATCATAAAGCTATAGCCTATCATAAAAAATTGGAATCATTGAAAATTGGAATTGGAAAATTGGAAAATTGGAAAAATTTGGATTTTCTCGGAAAATTGGAATTAAAAATTTTGATTGCACAAAAAATAAAGAATAATCAAAAATTCCATTTTGTGGTCAAATTATGCAGAATAGGAAAAAAGATGAATTAGCAAAACTTCTGATCTTTAAAAAGATCTACAAATTCTTTAAAACTTACTTCTTGATTGGACGCGTACTTTTTGTATTATTCGCGAAAACTAACATTGGAAAAAAATGTGGAATACGACGAGCTAAAAATTTGTTATAAATCTCTTTTCGATAGGACACATAGTTTTCGTTTAATTCATAAAAATGGCATTAAAAATAAAAACTTGGATAGAAAAAAGTTATTCACCCAAAAAAAAAGAAATACAAATTTGTAATAGATTTTGAAAAATCTTACAAAATATTTTAACCATTTTTCAGGAGGACTTTTAATTTTGGTTTTTATTCATCGTAAGTAATATGCAAAAAATAGAACATTCCAATATTACGCCAAAAGACGCGAGATAGGTAAAAAATATATAAGAAGACTTATATAGGATATTTTGCTGTATCTATAAAAAATTATATTCAAGCAACAATCCTATTCTTAGAATAAAAAAGCAAAATAAAGAAAAAAATCCAGTTTTTTAATAATTTTTTTATTAATCGAGCGCGCACCGCGAGTGTCACGATGAGAATATGTACCACAAAGGCTACAGAGCTTTGAGCAATTTAATCTTCAAATATACTTACTTAACTAGAAAATTTAGAATATGCAGGCATATATTAATACTTCGAGATAAAAGAGATATTTTTCATAAAATCTCATTCATACATTTCATGTGCAAAGAATAAATATTCGAGCGCGAAGCGCGAGATTCAACAGACATGCGCCCTAGGTGCGCTAAAACCTGCGAGCGGCGCGCGATGAGAATGTGCCTGTGAAGCGGGCAGATTTTTTAAAATTTAATGTGCTCTTTTTAAATTATAAAAATAAGAAAATTAAAATACGCTCATCCTAATACCAATGCATATCATGCATTTCAAAAATAAACATTTATTGAAATGATATACATTTCAGAGTAGCTGAGAATAAAATTAAATGCAAAATAAAGCACATCTGTTAAGGTATTCATGGCAAATAAAAATTGTATTTAATGTTGCAATATCTGAATAAGCAATCCCAAACCGCGGTGCAGAAATAAATTTAATAAACATTTGATATAAAGTGTTGAACATAATGTAGAAAAGTTTACATTTTGGACAATATCGAGTGTGTAGTACAAGATTTGTGATGAGAAAGTGTTTTTTAAAGCAGAAGGAGCTTTAAAAAAAGAGAATTCACAATCACGAAATTACAGTTGCCAATATTTTTACCTTTAGTTTCCAAAAGTCTGTGCACAAATGTGGGGGAGGTACAAAGACCGAGCGCGACAACCCACAATCACGCGTCCGTATCACGCTTAAACTTGTGAGCCGCGCGTAGAGTGCGCGATGTGAATGGGGCCTCGTAGCGGGCAGATTGTTTTTTTATATTTGTTTATGTAGTGCAAGCATGATTTACGGGCTTTATAAGAGTCTTTTCAATTCTAAAAGTCGCCGTTTATACAACAGAAGGACTGGACAGCGAATGCGCAAGTGCGGCGTGGTGCGAAGTACAATTATGATCTGAGTAATTTAAAAGAATCTGTATTATCATCAGAGATAGATACCATTAATCAGTGTAGATATCTTTTTGACCACTGTGAAAATAGCTTAATGGAAAAGCACAAGAGCGGCAATCAGAAGTTCTGTGGTTCGATTCCCAGTGGAGCCAAGAAGTGAAACTTCTTCTTATCCTCCCATGTTTGGGAAGATCGCCTTTACTCGCGCTTCGCACTCATGTACGTCTGTTATTGCCAGGGCCGACCCACCTCAAATTTCTGAATGGGAGTAATTACCCACCTGAAAATTCGAACAAAACAAAAGAAGATCATCATGTTCCTAATACTCACTCCCGCGGCCAGAAAAACTACCCACATTGGCAAAACGCGTTTCGCCAACCCTGCGGTTATTGAAAAAGTACGCACGGATAAAAAACTGTTTCACACTTAGGTATACAATATAGAGTCATGGCCGGTATAGTGAACCAGCAGGAACAGGGAAACAGTTAACTTAAAAAAAACTTTTTGCAATTTTTTAATTTTCTTATTGGCAACGTATTTCTGTATTTTGGATATGTCTATCCAAGTTTAAACGATTTGTGCGATTTTGTTGTTCAAAAAAAAAAAAAAACTTTCGGTTTTTGATGATGACTTTGTATTTTCTTGTGCTTCTAATTTTTGTCATTAAATGTCAACAATAAGTCCGAAAAAATTGAATTGTCATTTATGTGGATACTGTAGCACCTATAAACATTTTAATATATCGCAGTATTGAAATATGAATAACCAGTAATTAACAAACAAAATATAGTTTAAAAGTGCGCGGCTGGTACAGTGAACCACAGTGACACAAGTGCCAGCTAATGATTATGTGTTGCTACTTCTGATGAATAATTAAAAAAATCAATGTAAATTTTTGTAATTTGGATTACTTGTGGGGAGTACGGATTATAGAACCTCGAAGAATACATAATATCGTCGGGAATTTGTGTCAATCACTGAGCTTTTTTGTTGAAATTTTTTACGTTTTTTTACATGACCTGATCGTAAAATCTTTAATTATATGTCAATTATTAAATTTTATTGCTTACAGTGAAAATGTCATTACAACCTGCACTGATTAAAATATGCTGCATAGCGATTTCTCTCATGACTCGCTGTACCTGCTTAGTCGAGTATAGTAAACCAATTTAAACGACTTTTCGAAAAATGTAGAAAAATGTCTGAACGTAATTTTTCGGAAAAAAGAAAATTATTTTCATAACCGCAAATTGGGATAATTTTAAACTAACTTTTATTTGATTCTAACAAAAGGTGGCTGCAAGTATAAAAACTCAAAATGCAAAAATTGGTCCACTCTAACGACCGTTCCTCTACTATTATCATTAATTGGCAATGCAAGGTTTCCAACGTGCAGTAGCACGCACATGTTACTGCACTATAAAAAGAAAAAGAATTATTTCAGGGCTAATTTCAGGCATTAAAATAAGACTAAAAACAGTCTTATGTGGTACTGAAATGAGACTACTGGTGGGAACCCAGATTCATTTGCTTCACATTGAAAATAACAAAACGATGTTATCCTACTCAAAAACAGGAAAGGCAAAAACTCATCTTTCTCTAAAAAATAGGTGTGTGATGAAAGTTCTAAAAGCATTGTTGTCACTTTTTTTCAGTGTCGATTGGATAATTTGAAACACTCGAAGGAAATAAATACTGTTGCCAAATATACACGCATAGTTAAGAATTCAGTTTTAGCTAATTGACAGTGACAAATGATGCCATATATTTGTGCATAATAGAATCGAAAAAACCATAAGAATCATTAATGTATAATTTCATTATTAAATTTCATCTTAAAGTAAATAGTTAATAAATAATAGAAAATTCGAATTTTCAACAACATAGTTAGATTCTCAGCCAAGCAAGATTTTAAAATCAATAATGAAAATAACATGATCCGAAATTTTGAGTTTTCAAGTCGGAAAGATGCATTAAAAAAAAGCATAATTTACAACACAAAAATATGCACTATTCTAACAAAATAAGTAGTTTTTCGACTAAAAAATACGGTTACTTAAACAGTGAATTTTCAACTGAAAAAGATTAATTTTCTAGCAAAAATGAAATAGCTACATTTGTGGCAAACAAATTCATTTTCAAGAAAAAAAAGTCTTAACCAAATAGTTGAATGTTCTAACAAAAAATACAAATTTTTAACAAAATAGATGATTTTTTAAATCAAAAAGATAAATTTTCTACACAGTATAGAACAGTTTAATTTTAAGTTAGAGAACACATTTTTTCATTGAATAATATAAACTTCTAACGAAATATTTAGAAATTTATTTTGAAAAGTGTTCGACGATAAATGGGTTAGTTTAAGTTTTAAGAGTTTAAAAAAAACAATTTTCAATCTTCACAAAATACAGGAATTTTCAACAAAAAATTTAAATTCTACATGAAATCTGCAATCTAATAGTTGAATTTTCAAACAGGAAGGTTAATTTTCAACAAAAAATACTAGTTTAATTTTAAGTTAAAGAAATAATTTTAAATTTTAAATAAAATTTTTAAACAATTAATTTGCAACCAAAGAAATTAAATTTTAAACTAAAAGAATAATTTTCTATTAAAAAAGAATCATATCAAAATAAGTTGCATGGATTATTAAGTCAAAAAGATACAATTTCGATGAAAGACGATACATTTTCAACAGAGTAATTTTTTTATAGTTTAGACACATTTTTTAAAGGAAATAAAATTAACTTTTAACGAAATAGTTTAATTTTCAATTATGCCAATCAATTTTCTACCAAAAAGATTAAATGTCTATAAAAATCCGACAAAAAATGTATGCAAATTCTTACGTAAAAAATTAATTATTTTATAAAAAAGCTAATGTTTGACCAAAGAAACGAATTTTTAAACAAAAACATTATTTTCTACTAAGAAAGAATGATTTAAAAAAAACGTAATTTGCAACGAAATATTTTAATATTCAATGGAATTTTTAACTTAATCGTAGAATTTTTAAACAAAAAGATGAATTAGTCACTAAAAGATTAATATTCTGCCACAAAAGTAAATGTTTCAACAAGTAACAGTATTTTTCAAACAATGAGTTGAATTTTTAACCGAAGAAGATTGATGTTCAATCAAACATGATACACGTAATTTTATTTAAATTTCCGCTCAAAAACAGAATAATTTTCTAACCAAAAATATTATTTTGAACAAAATGCATGAATTTTCAACCAAAAACATAAATTAGTCACCAAAAAGATTAACTTTCTGCCACAAAAGATAAAGTTTCAACGAAATACAGAAATTTCTAACCAAATAGTTAAATTTTCGACTAGAGAAGATAAATGTTCAACCAAACATGAACTAGTTAAACGAGTTAAAAGAATATTTAAAAAACTTTCAACAAAGTAGTTAAATTTAAAAAAATCAACTACAATGATAAATCATCAGCCAAATAAATAAATTTTTAACAAAGTAGTTCCACTATCAACTATGTGGTTGAGTTTTGAACAAGAGAAGGTTATTAAAACGCTATTTAAGATCAGCAACATGCTGGAAAATTGAATCAAACAGCTGTTTTGGAAGAAAAGTTCTGAAACCAAAGTCAAATTTACAGAATGACTAGCAAGAACTAATTTAAATACCCTGTACAGTAAGATTATCACATACCCGCGCGGATATAAACATATTTTTGATGAAAAAATAATCTGTCTATTTTAAAGAATTTTGAGTAACTGTAATTTTTAGTAAGTATTTCCATTCATTTAGAAAACGATTTGGTTGAATCAAAACCATTTTTGTTGGTTCATCCATAGTTTATAATTTTTATACGGAAAACAAAATATTTTATTGACCCAACCAAATTTGTTAACTGCTCGAACCAAATCTTGGTTAAGTCAACCAAAAAGTTAGATTGCTTTAATGAAATGTTTTTAAAACGTCTGGTAGTTTTCCTGACTACAGCTTAAATTTGGACAATCAGTCAAAAAAACTACCACACCTTTATTAATATTACTCTGTTCGATATAAATTACCACATATAATGAAATGAAATATTTTTATGAATCAATTAAAATTTGTTTTCTTCAGCCAAATTTTCATTTTTATGCAGAAAACAAATTTTTTAGATCAAGAAATGTGTTTCTGATTCAAGCAATCCGTCAACTAGGATTTATATATTGCTAAACTATTTTTAAGTAAATTACGTCTTCTTAATTACATATAATGAACTTGATTAAAATATTCATAATAACAACATTATTTTATAATTAGGGCACACTTATGTCAAGTTTCTTCATGTTAAGAGATTTTGGGACCTTTTGTGTTTAGAGATAATTTTTCAAGAATGTAAGACTCTTTGATATGGACAAGACAATGTGTTCTTATCAGTGCACTGATGGTCTCAAGAAACTTGGACGCCACTGTTTCTTATAAAGTGACGCGTAAACTCGAAAACTTTGACCATAAACCGACCGATATGCATAACAATGAATGCATGTTGCACCAGATCGCAGGATCGTGCATTCTATCGCAAGAAAGACGAAGAAACAGGAACTTTATTGCTGAAGTTCCTGAGATTTATATTATTATTACTATATCTCTTTCCCAGACTTTCGAGATTTTGAAATTTCATTTCGGTTTTATAGTTCTGTAAATAAATGTCAAAACATTATTCCACTCTCCTAGGGAGCGTCCACCGAGAGTAGTCAGTCCAATGGCTGACCCCCCCCCCCCCACATAACTGGAAACCTCATTCAAATATACTTATATTGAAAAGTGCTCAAAAATAAAACTACTAACAAATCGTGCAGAATCAGGGAAAAAATTTCGTAGTGCATTTGACATGATAAGTTAGTGCATTGTATTGTGTTTAAATGTAATAGTAAGAAGCACTGAAGATGCTGAATAAGTAAGGAAGTTTTCGCTTTAAACTTAATTTGGTTATTAAAGGTACACGATAGTACTATTATAATTGGATTCAAATCCAAACAAGAATAAATTAATTATTTCTGTTTTAAACAACATTATTTTTAGAGTTGGTGCAAGCCTCATGAAATGTAACACGTATTTCCCACTAGAAATACGAATAAAATCTAACTTTTTAAATATCGCCCTACCCATAAGTCTGTTTTATCGGGTCCCAAAAAAACCACATTAGTGAAAAAATGGGTTTTGCGAGTTTTAAGCGCTAATCATGATTTTTATGCGGTATTTTAAAGTGAAAATTGTATTTCATACACGAAATACTACCTTATACTGATGAATAGATGTTTAAATAAATTGTTGGAACAATTTATTATTTTTGTTAACATTTTTCTCTTGAAATAGAAATAAAAGGTCGCAGTTTTTTCAAAACTGTCTCACTTTTCGTCTAATTTTCAATTAAAGTAAGACAGCAGTTATTATTATTAATATTTTTATTACTGCATTAGGCCGCTTCCCTTTAAGGGTAGGCGTGACTTACTCCATGGGGATGGGAGTAGTGTGAGGAAGGGGTTATAGAATTTTTAGATTGATCTGGAATTCTCGTGTTATTTATTTAAATAACACGTTCATTCCGCAACACTGCTCCGACCCAGGCTGCTGAATAATCTTTTTAGCAATCAACCCAATTGAAGATCCTTACAGAGTCGTCATGTGAAGTTCCCCACTTGGGTCCATTAGTGTCCAACGTCTTTTGTTTTAGGCGTCATTCACTCTGCTGACACTCTTCATATTAACTATTTTCTGCCATACTTTTCTGCCCTGGCAAACTTCTCTAGCTTCTTTACTGTCCATGCATTTTTTCATGCAAGCTCTCGCGTTTCTATGGCTTCTTATGTCGCTTCTAACTAGGGTCTCATTAACGCATTCTAAACATTCTTTCCGTGGTCTGCCTCTGGGCATGCTTCTATTCACTTTACCTTGATATACTTGTTTCGTTAGTCGTTTATCCGTCATTCTCTCAAGATGCCTGAACCATCTTAACCGATTTCTTTCCCATGTGTCAACTAGCGTTTCTTCCGCACCACATTCCTTAAGGATTATCTTTTTCTTGATAGGTCCATGTATCGAAGACGTATAGGACAGCTGGTACAAATATAGAATTATGTATTGCTATTTTAGCCTTTTTTGATACATTTTTACTTCTGATAAGGGGGCCTGCTCTCCCAATAAACTGCTTACCTTCGTTTGTGCGTCTAGTTAGCTCCTCATGTATCTTCCCGTCCCTAGTAAATAAGCTACCAGGGTATACAAATTTATCAACTTGCTCGATTCTCTCATCATTTAATATAATATTGCATATTGTTTTCTGACTCTTTTCTTCGAACACCATAGTTTTAGTTTTATTTACGTTAATTTTGAGGTCCATGTTCTTCATGCTTGCATTCAATTCTTTTAACATTCTTTGCAAGTCTTCGATGGATTCTGCCATTTCAACCTGTTATACGCGACTCGCATAGGGCGAGATTCTTTCTCACATACGACGTTAATCTGTTTAGTGGACAACCATTCTAAATATTATGGCATTAGACTCTAAAGAGAGAGAGAGAAAGAAAAGAGAGAGAGCGAAACGCCATCTCCCGCTATTCAATCTCTCCCACCACTCGATCCTTCCCACTCTGGCTAACTCTTTTGCAGCACCGCAGGTTTAAAAAGGCGTACCCCGCCACGGAACAGCAGAACTATCAGGGCTGGAACGCCGCTCTGATCAATAAGGCTAACGGCTGGACATCCGCTGTTAGTTCTAAGCAGGCTCAAGTATAAGCATCAACTCCTGTAGTAAAAATGGCGATATTCAGCGCCATCTGCGATGGGCATCCCAACTATAAAAGAGCATATGAGTTGGTACTTATATATGTATATGCCCCTTTCTTACATGTATTAAAGCCTAAAGCAATTTAAGAAAAAAGGAAGAATAAAGACAAAATGAAGCAAATAAGAAACGCAAAATAAGAAATTAAGGATAATTAGCATCCTATTTCTCATTTCTTATTTCTCATTAACTCCACTTTGCCTTTATTTTCAGTGAAATGAAATAAATACAGGAATGTTTTTGAACGTTTGGAGGTTATGGT